>CM033643.1:132454160-132479020 GCA_019512145.1 Engystomops pustulosus
ATCTGTACATCATGCTGCTTATGTATCGTAGTAACCTGGGGGTGGGTGTAATTGTATGTATGGGGACAGGGCAGTGATCTATAGACTCCATCTGTACCACGGCAGTTTGCATTATGTTATCAGTAGTATACCTGGATTTAGTATGTATGGGACGGCAGTGATCGATGACTCCATCTGTACTCATGACTGCTCTTTAGTATAAGTAGTATACCTGGGCCGTAGTATGTATGTAACTTTATGTATGTGAAAGCGAGTTATCTATAGACTCTAGAGCTCATCTGACATCAGGCAAGCATACTACTGATACATACACGAGCCTATTTACAGATTGATTCTATAATCACTGCTGTCCCATACATACATACAACCATGTATAACTCTGTACATACCAGCCTCATGTAAGATGAGTCTATAGTCCTTTCCCCATACATACATACACCCAGGTAACTAACGTTACTAAGCAAGCTGATGTAGCAGATGGAGTCTATACATCACTGCTGTCTCCATATAGACGCCCAGTATACTACTGCTACTAACCAGCATGATGTCAGATGGATTCTATATAGCACTTGCTTCCCATACATACACAAGCATGTAAACTACTTATATATACCATCCTTAGTCATGGATCGATAGTCACTGCCTCCCCCCTACATACATACACCGGTATACTACTGATACATAAGCACCTGATGTACAGATGGAGGTCTATAGCTCACTGCTGTCACATACTACATACGCCCAGTAATACTACTTATACATAACCACATTAATTTACGAGATGGATCTAATAGAACTGATACCTCCGTACAAAAACCAAGGTATACTAACAGATACATAACCCACCTGATGTACAGATGGCGTCTTAGATCACTGCGGTCCCATACATGACATACTACACAACCCAGGTATACTACTGATACATAAACAGGCAGATGTAGCAGAATTGATCTAATAGAATCACTGCTCCCCTCACTTAATGGGGGCAATGTGATGCTATGTACTCTTTTTCTGTATAGGGCACTCTGGTTGGTTATAATCATTGGAGTAGGTGGTGAAGTCACTAGTCTATCCGTAGGGTTATAAACAGATACATGAATTAGTGTCACTATATAACGATTGGCTTCCCTCATGTCTCACTAACTTATTGCTTATACCATTTGGTACCACAGCATGGGACTTGGGGGAAATTATCTTCCTGCCAGTCGTGCTCAACAATGGTTCAAATGCTGCGTAATATGTAATAACAATGCTCTAGCTAAGCAAATTCTGTTATTTATTTTGACAAGCACATGCCCAAGATGGTTACCGTAGCTTGTCCTCTGAAAGAGGCGAAACAATACCCAACACCGCATGGGTTAAGACTGGCAATCATCAGGGGTGTTAGCATAAAGAACAGGCAACACTTTTTCCATCATCATGTTTCTTTCCCTTACTAATCGGAACTACGAAATTAACAAAAGTTATAACTGTGCCATAGGACATTAGTGTCTTCTTGTAACATGTTTGAACAGAAAGACCATTACCATTTCAGGGAAATAGGGCCCAGGTTTAAGACCAGTAGACTCTAGTAGCATTTGCCCCTACATTACTGCATATTGAGAATACCATATGTTGACTAAGTTACTGCATTTCATTTTTAAATTTTTAACTCAATACTTTTATTAGAAATTAATTTTCACCCAAAACGTATGATTCACAAAGACCTAAAGCTACTTCTACAGAGGTATGGTGGTACCTTAATAATGCAAAAGGCCATACAATAAGTATATTTGAATTACGTGCAAGAAAGGGTCCTGTGTGTCTGGGAAAAATAAGCCAATTGTCAACTCATTGTTTGAATTTGACTCTACACTTATCAATTAACTTATGCAAAATTCCATTGTGTTCATAAAAAAAATTAACATTCCCCTCCCTGTTCATGTAGTGGAATATTACATTAGATACAGTTTTTGGTGGAAAGATTAGATTATGTTATAATCCATCAGGTAGTAAATAACATTAAATAGTTTGAAGTGAGAACATTGGACGTAAATTCCACTGTGAAGCCTAGGGCTTTATATCTCATCATGTAAACAGTGGAGTCATGATCTCCTGAAGCAGGGTAACCCTTAATAAACTGTCATATGATGCCATATGCATCTAAAAACATAGAATGGTGTCATGAAAAAGGCTAACATTGGAAATGTTTTTTTCCATCTTAACATTCCTGAAGTCTGGTGGATGTCATATTTTACTTTGTATGTAGTTCATTACCCTGACAGTACTTTCACAATAGCTGTGATTATCAAGGCCCATGCTTTAAAGCACCCATTCTGTCCATGAATGTCTGCACTGCAGCATAGTCATTGAGAGCATCTATTTTTGATTGGACAGTCCATTTGAATAGTTTAAGCAATCTGAATATCCACTTTGTCAAGAAAGCGTTCATCCCTACAGCTGTGGTCCCCAACCGTGGTCCTATGTGCCCTAACCTTACCCGTCTTGCGAGCAACTTGGCTTATACCTCTGGGACACCAGAGCACTGCGGTTTAGGTATCTCTACTCCATGGATCTTAAGGAATGTTGACTAGGAGTCTGTAGTTACAATATTTGCAATAGATCGTCCAAGGCACTCTCAAGTTATTTGAATCCAGTTGAGGATTTTTTGCGGATGTTTATTCAGTGAAACCACACCTTGGCCATGTATTGGCTATTATGCCATTAGAATATAAATACATAGATTTCGTCTTATATCGAGCCTAATAGTTTTAGTGGGTTCTCTGGTGGTTTTTAGGCATGCTTTCTGTGTCCAACTGCCTAGAGACATAGTGACCAGTACATATGTTGTACCTTGCTTAGTTATCCACTTTTGTTGCACTGTTGTTTGGATTTGTTTATATATAATGTTACTTTTGGTGTATTTTATTTGTCATTACAGATTTTTATCAGGTCATGCCTTTAGTGATAATGAAAGGGCCCTGCACGAACTTGTTATAAGGGGGGTTTCGAATGGATGGGGGGACCACCTTTCACTTTTCTCAACCGTTTTTTTTTTGGGTTTATTGTATTTTTGTTTTTGTATATTCTTTTAATACTGTTATATTGCTTTTTTTGGTCAATCTTGTACACCCCTTTTAAAAGAACATCTTGGCCAATGTTTTTTTTTATCATAGCGTTTTGTATTGTTCTTATTGTAGTTTATTGATTTTTTTCTCCTTTTTATTTCCCTAGAGGCAGTCATCTTTCCTGCAGCTCCAGTTTACTATACAGCATCGCTACAGCAGACTCACAGGAGCATATGTTCTCGTTTTTTTGGCTGCCACCTTTTTCAAGTTCCTGAGTTGGTCCTAGCTTAATCATCTGGCAATGTAATCTTAAGTTTTTTTTATTCCTTTGTCAAACATGTGAGTTGCCTGTTTAGTCTCATCTTTGCGACTTTTGGTGGTGTGCAAACTTTGTAGTACCCAATAGTAGCTCCCAAATTAAGTCTCTGTCTATCATGCTCTAAGTTTTTGGGACGTACGATGTGCAAGAATGGGACATTTCATCCACAAAAGTCTCACAAGTGAACAAGGACACTGGGCTACAAAGATAATACTGCAACTGCACGTAATCCTTGAGGCAGACTAACTTTGGTACAAAAACTGCTGATTCTTCACCTAAAAGTCTCAAACTTGGCAAAAAATCTCACAAAAAGTTGCACAAAAAATAAAGAAACAATGGAGTGGTACAATGTCCCTCCTCCCTGGTCTAGCTGCTCTGTTTGGGACTTTATAAGTTCTGAATGTGGACACTGTCAGATCCCACAATTCTCACAAGTTGAACAAATAATCTTGGCTCCTAAGATAGATAAGGGTCCTGCATTAAGTTATTACTTACGTTGGTCCGCTGCGTGATTCTGCACCCTTGTGAATTTTATGAGGTGACTGCGGGTAGAGAACCGTTAGTGAACTAATGGCATTAGTTGTTGTTGGTCATATCCGTATCATGTTTAACTTTTTTTTTTTGGTAAAATGAGCAAACAATTTTACTGTGCAACATCTGTGATAAATGTAAAGCCAAGTTGGATCCCCAGAAATTGAGTTGTCTCCTTAATGGCCCCTATCACTATCCTGGTTGGTCGTTCTCATAGCCCTCTTCTCCATACCCAAATGGGGAAGTATGCATCATTATTTAGGATAGAATGCACATATTTTGTCTTAATGCTTATGGAAATGCATTGTCCTGATATTGTGTAAACTGCATAAGACTCTTTCTGGTGTTTCCATCATTAAATGTATCATTGGTTTGTTCTAGAACCGTTCTATTGTGTTTCGCCTAAAATTTCTAATATGTTTTGTAATTTAAGGTTATGTATAATTAGATTTCCTGAACTTTTATCTCAAATAAGCAGATCTCCCAGCGCTGGAAGATCTTTTAATAGCCAGATTAGTCTCTTCTTAGTCTATGAAATGCTTCTGTATAAAGTATTACCATATGTTATAAGACATAAAATGTAATCTGTATTAATGTCCATCAAGTCCAACTTTACTGAATTAATAAATCTTTATCTCCAACCCGTGAGTTGTTTTTTCTCTAGAAAAGCTCAGGCCTCTCTTGAACATTGATAAAGTCGGCCATACAACCGCTGCGCAGAGAGTTTCCTATCCTCCCTCTGCTCGTACAGAAAGAACCTTTGTCTATGTTGAGGTAGAATCGCCTCTCTCTGGGCGTAGAGGATGCCCGCCTTGTCCTGGTCACAGGCCGAGGTATAAAAAGATCTTTGGAGAGATCCTTGTACTGTCCGTTCAGGTATTTGTACATTGTAATGATGTCTCCCCCTCGGAGGTCTTTTTCTACCATGAAGACTCCCAATTGTTGTAATCTGTCATTGTAATTCTATTCCCCCCATCTCCCTATAATCTTGGTTGCTCTCCTCTGCACCCTTCCAGCTCTACTATATCCTAGGCTACTTACACATATTTCCCATTTGTGGTCTGCCCATGGATTTGTATAGGCAAACTTGACTTTATCATGAAAGTCCATTCCGCTCTGACAACTTCCTACTTTTTTATTATTTGTTTGAGCATCACCGCCTGGCTCTGGGTCACTAAATACGTTACCCGTCCACCAATACCCCCAAGTCCTTTTCAGCCCGTTTACCAAGTAATTGACTGTTTTAAACAAGGTATAACTTTTTTGTTTCCATGGCCTACCTGTTTCCATGGCCTACATTTACATTACTTTACATGTATCTACATTAAACCACCTCATCAACCATTTTCTGCCCACTCCTCAAGATTCCATCCACAAATCCCTCTTTTAATGGTACCCATCGACCTCATATTTATTACTTTACACAGTTTAGTATTATCTTCACATTATTGAACTTGACTGTGTAAACCCCCTACAAGTCACTTTTAAAATATAAAAAAGATGTGGCCCCAATATTGACCCCTGTGGCACTCCACTGGTAACGTCAACCCCATCTTGAGAATGTGGCCATTAATGACGACCCTCTGTTTTTTCTATTCACTAAGGCATTACCTACCCAAGTACAACAATTTTCGCCCTAGTCCCAGCAGTCCTCAGTTTATGTACACCAACCTTTTAAATGCGGCATGGTGTCAAATGCCTTTGAAAAGTCCAGATATACAACATCCACAGCGTGTCCCCTCCCCAGATCCAGTCCTGTGGAACATAAATTCAAACATTAAAAATGACGGTCTTTGCTACCTAGTCATGTAGAATCCGGGGGTGTATGCCATTGGCCCCGGTTATTTATCTATCTGGCCATTTGGCCCCGGTGATTTTATCTAGCTGGCCATCTACCCCGGTGGTTGTGAGGTGGCGCCATAACCTATTCCTCTATTCCCCCCCTTCCCCCATGCGTCATCATGCATGGGTTCAACCACACCCCAGCATCCTCGGTGTAACCGTGACAGCGGCCTTTTATCTTCTTTTTATCAGTACTTTTTTTTTCTCTCTATAATTTCTTTAAATGCCGCATAGCTACCTTCACGTTTTAAAAGCACCTTAATGCCTTCTCTTTCTCACTTATGCTTTCCTTACACACTAGTTAGCCACACTGGCTTTTTCTAGTTCCTCTTATTCTTTTTTCTTTTTTTTCCCCATATGGTAGGTGTTTTTCACGGACTTTTTAATAATAGATGAGAAAACTGCCCAGTTTATGTCTATAAGGTCTTCCTTAGTGCTGAAAAGTTGTTGGTTGCCCCGCCACTAATGCTCTTAGTAAAGCTTATGAATCAAAATCAATGATAATTATGGTCACTATTACCCATCATTTTCCCCCACCTGTACATTGTAACCCTATCAGGTCTGTTGGTAAGTTAAGGTCCAGCGGCCCCCCCTCTTTTTGGCTCCAGGACTAGTTTTGACGGTAGTTGTCTTTTGTTGCGACACAAACCTGCTAACCGAAAGTTGGAATTTGGCTCGGATGTTTAAAGGACCCCGCGAGGTGTCTGCCCCCCCAGTCAATATCTGGGTAATTGAAGTCCCAGTCCCCCCCCCTTTGATGAAGTACTTTTACCATGCTTTGAAGCCGCATTCCATTTTGACTTTATCAGCAGTTACTACTGTGCTGCCTCCAGTATATTTGGTTCCTTATAACAAACCCTAGTAACATTTTAAAATATTCTTTTTTTCCTCCATATGGACTCCACTTTTTTCATTTGCTCACACCGATGTCACTCTTGCATGACGAGCTTGAGCGAAGAATTACATATAAACAAACCCCTCCCCCTTTTTATTTATACGATTTTTTTATACAAGACTAAAACCAGCTAATACAGTGTTTGGCGAACCTATGGAGAGACGGTGCCAGGGTGGCACTCAGCCCTTTCTGGTGGTCACCCGGGCCATCACCCAAGGCACATCAGCAACTGACCCAAGAATCTTCTTTCCTGCGTTTCTCCAAGCAACTTAAAGATGCTGCCCTTGTCATTTATATATTTAAGAAAGTGATACTTTACTACTTTGTAGGAAATGTAAATGAGTGACGGGCCGATTATATTTGGAAGGACCTCTGCTGGCCCCAACAATTCGTGTGTACAGAGGGACATGGCAGAAGCTAAAATGATGCAAATTTTCCATCTTTGGCCCAGGAGGCCATTTAGATTGAAAGTTTTTGAAGACAGGGAGTCAATCAGCTACTTCTTTTAATTTTTGGTTGCACCGCGAAGTCGGCATAAATAAGGGGAGTTTTTGTTGCAGTTTTTGGGCACTCCGGCCGCTAAAATTTCTCCATCAATGACTATTAACAGTCCAGTCATAGCTAACTTGGTCCAGCCATGTCTCGCTGATACACCCTATATCATATTTGATTGCCCTCCAACATTTAGAAGTCCGTTCCTCCATTTTGTTTGTGGGCTTCTTCTGGCATTTATGGTACACTTATAATGAATGTTTTCCCCTATTCCTTTTCCTTTTTTTCTATTCGTAATCTTTTTACAGCGCCCCCTTCATCCCACAATGTACTATGCGACGCTCCTCCCCAAGTCTCTACATCACTTTCTTTTTGCCCTGTACCATGTATTTGCCCTCCCCCCCGTCACCTTAGTTTGAACACTCCATCCAACCTTCTAGCCATTTTTTCCTCCCCAAAACATATTCACCCCTGCGAAGAATAACACAAAAATAACGCATTTACCAGATAAAAACAGCATATCTTGTGCTTTATGCGTTGATAAAGCTTAGGTCGCCTGCCTTGTGCTGTTTAGTATATTTATAAATATTCGATTTCCCGTGGTGACCACGTTTCCGTGTTTGACTTTGATCCTGTTCCGCTTGCCCTACTGTTGCTACATCCTGGACTCTTCTGATCCCGTACGTCCTTCCCTTCCTGACTCCTGCCTGTCCCCAACACATTCTGCCAGACATCTTTGTACCCTCCTTGGCTGTCACCGTGGACAAAAGTTTCAACTTCTTGGAACGACTGGTGTACCTTCGCGTACCAGTCCAACCTGCTTTTGCGCAGGCTCTGTGAAAACCGGCTTCCACTTAGATTCAGGGTCCTTGGTGTCAGCTTACAACAACATCATCATGCGCGCGGTGGTCCCAGTGGTCCACTACCACCATGACGCCTGACACTATGCAGTGGAGGCTCTTCCAGCGCCCCCAAAACTCTGAAGCAGTAGCACGTCCTGCCTCTGTGTATAAACGGGCCTGACTTAATATTTCTTGTATTATAGTTTTTAACATCGTGCTTTTTTTTTTGCTGTAAAAAAAAACCCTGACACCCATCCATTTTATTCTCTGTAGTTAATAAACATCAATAGAAACGGAAGCAGGAATATCTGTTTTCAGTATGGTGGCTCCATAAGCCAATGCAGCCGGGCCTCCATTCAGCTGATCTGTAATGATCTGTGGGAATCTGATCTACTACTCTCTACGATTAAAACTGTTTGCCCTCTGTCTTATGTTTGGTGGTGCCAATTGTTGATCCCAACCGATTTAATATTGGAGACCCGTTCTATGGAACCTTCAGTTTCACTCTGGCCATTTAGTCTATTAGTAAGACTGATACTTGGTAATCATTTTTATTTTCAATATTATTAATCTGGTTGCACACCTTTATAATTGAAAGTGGTATGGACTTTTTTATATAAATCAGCCAAAATGTTAATATACCTAGTATGGTGATTTGCTAAAAATGAGGAAATTTTCTAGTAACCTAACATTTTCTCTAAATAATATAAAATGAAAACCTGATTTTTTTCTCTTCGACAGAATGAGTAAAACACTGTTACCATTCAATATTTTGTCTTTTCGTCATTTAGTGTTTGTTAGACATTGTATATACTGCTTATGGTGAAAGTATGAGCCTACAGAGGACATAAAGAGGACCAAAGGTCAGTTCAAATTTACTTATTTACTTTATTAGTCATAGTGAAATCCTATATGTGGAACTTGATGAAATCATTCAATGCCAATTGGCCAATTTAACTTTTGCAATAACTTGGCAAAACTTATGGCAACATGAGTGGTCATTATGGTCCTTCATGTATCTTCAGTAGTAGTTATTTCCTCCTGACATCTTTCCGCTCCCATACACTATGCCATGCTAAGCTTGACCTGTGGTGCATCCTAAAATAGCTTACACAAGTCAGGCTACCTGTCAGGAAGGTGGAGCAAAATCGCTAGGCATCTGTTTGTCACTTCCAGTTTGAATCACTCGGCATCTATTCTTCATGGATCCTCATAAAATATATCTACGAACGAGTGATCCATGGACATGCTCATAATTTTCGGACTGGTTGCAGGGTGGGCACTGTTCCCTTCACCGGGACGGATAAATGGCGGTGGAGGCCCTTGGGTGCAACATTAGTGGAGGCGCCCACTTTTTAATTTTGTTTAATAAACTTTTTGGCACCCCCCAAAAGACTATTACTAATTCGCCCGATCCCCTAGCCAGTGATAACATTAAATTGCCCATATACTAACTAAATAAAAAGTCATAATTTATTGACTATAGAAAACCTCTTAATAACTCAACTCAGCTGCCATAATACATCAATTGCTTCAAATCCATCACCCACAGCGTTTTGTTTTTAGAAATCGCTTTGATTTGCAAAACATCCTGGATGGGTTTCCGGAGTCTATAAACTCTTGTCCCAAAACAGACATACACCAGGTATACTACAGATACATCATCAAGCTAGTACAGAGTCAGTATATATATTACTGTCCGGTCCATAACACACATACCCAGGATACTAGGGATACATAAGCAGTATGCACGATGGAGTCTTAGATCACTGTCCCATACATCAATACACCCAGGTAGACTACTGATATATAAGCATCTAATTTACAGATGGAAAGTCTATAATCACGCTGTCCCATACATACATACCAACAGGCTATACTACAGATACCATAGCCAGCATTGATTATCAGATGGAGTCTATCGACACGCTCCCTACCATACATACATACACCTAGTTACTACTGATACATAGCTCAGTCTAATGTACAGATGCAGTCTATAGATGACTGCTCCTCCATACATAATAACACTGATGTACACGATGAGTGTAAGATCACCTGCTCCTCCTAACATAACCAGCCGTTTGTACAGATGGAGTCTATGAGATGACTGCTCTCCATAACATTATCAGCGGTGTACAGATGAGGTCTATAGATGACTGCTCTCCAGACATGATACGCCGTACATGGAGTCTCGAATGACGGCTCCCCAACAGTCAACTTGAGTACATGAGTCGCAGACCAGGCCCCTCAACGACTGCTCTTTGATGGGTAACACCAGTAGCATGTAAGGCGTGGTTACTGGCAGAATAAACAGCGCTGTATGGTACACACAGGCTCCCATGTCTGACCCATGCTTCACCAGGAGAGGACTGAGTACACATAGGACTAGAGCACCCACCTCCCGAGCTCTCACATCTGTGCAAGTATCTTAAGTCCGGTGATAGGTAGCGGCACATTGTGACAGAGAGGATCACAGGGAAACCACAGCAGCAGATAACATACGCAGGCAGCAGCTCCCTCCTCTCCATGGCTGCTTCCTCCTTCTCTCTATCTCCTCCCTAGTGCGAACAGGCTTGTGTGCAGCTCCCAGCAGGAGGAATCAGGGGCACATGCCCCTCTGTAGGCTAGGACGCGCTGGGTGATGATGAGCAGAGCTTGACTCTAGCTGCTGTATTGGGAGGCACCCTATATTCCCCTCCCTCACACACCCTCACAAAAGACCATACTCACAACTGGTGGGATCCTTCATCCACAGCCTGAGACAACTAGCCATGTGCCCCCTACTGCAGATGGGTCCCTAAACCTTTCTACCTGCTGCACCCAAAATCTTCTTTCCAGGGCGGTTTTGGGCTAACCACTTCCTTATTATGTTTACCTGGGAAAAAAATATGCCTTAGTGCTCTTTACTGTTCGCCCCATTATTTGTCATATACAGACGGGGAGGGGATACAGAAAATGGGAGACTTTATACTATTTTCCTATAGCACCTCACACACCACATACTATGAGCAAAGTAGGAACAGCACAGCATATATCAAAGTATGGTTCAACACACATTTCAACAGAAAAAGTAGTGTTGTAAATGTCACATCTACATATACTTATGATCCAAAAGCAAAAAACTATGACAAGTACAGTGAAGACGGCAACCACTTGTTCATATCAATAACTTTGTCATTTTTGGGGGGTTGGCTGTTTCGTGGAGTGCCTGTGTGGTATCACTTTTTTACTGCCTGTGTGTATGACCATTTGATCAGATTGACCTTCCTATCTAATTTTGCAGTGTTCTCCCGTTATACTTATTATAGGCACAGCCAGTAAACACAATCAAGCTTTAAACCATTGTATTTAAATTTGATGGCTTTTTTCCTACATACAGAAATTAGGGGAGGTGCTGGGGACTATCACTGTTTTGTTTCCCTAGAACTAGTTTTCTGGTCTATGATGTGAAACCTTTTAATTGTATTAAAGTCTGATAGTAATATTTGTGTCCTATTGCCAACACAGTGGTCTTAAGCAGTAACTATGGCTCCAGTTCTTTGAGAACTTTCAATATTATCGGCCCTCTTGAAGACCACCAAAACAGTGGAAGGGGAAATTTGAATATCATGTAGACTCTCTCTCCAGGGTCCTCTGTACAGGAAGGACAGAATCGCCCAGTGGTCAGCAGGTGAAGGTGGAACAGAAAAAAATCCAGAGTTGTTTCTTGACACCCAACTAACGTACTCTTGACAAAGCCAGAAACAGACGGTTGGAACATTGCACAACACACGTCACTTCTTTATGGCACATTGGCCACACCTGCTTTCTCACTACGTTCTATTATGCATTATAAGCCAACAGTGCAACATCCCCCACCGGCGGCCGAGCCCTCTGAGTGAGGATACGCCCAGGTATACTACTGATACATAACCAGCATGATGTACAGATGGATTCTATAGATCACTGCTGTCCCATACAATGTACAGATGGAGTCTATAGATCACTGCTCCCCCATACATACATACACCCAGGTATACTACTGATACATAAGCAGCCTGATGTACAGATGGAGCACCTTTGGACAGTAATAACAGGTCCGCGCGCGGATTGTGAAGGTGAGTCTGGCAGGGGAAGCGACACATGCAATGATTCTGTGCAACGGTCTGTGGAATCACGCAGAGTGCATTATCGGCTCGGACAAGTACTTTCTTGTGAACTCCAAGGAACAGTAAGTAATGTGCCCCTATAAGTAGTCCCACGCACAACATTGCCATTCTTGCCTAAACAATTACTTGACGCCCATGATGCAAAAAATACAAGTCCATGTATTTCGTTGATGGCTGCTGATATAGGGACTATGTTTTATCCTTTGTAGGAACCAAATCAGTTGTGTAGAAAGTTTGTCAAAAAAAAGATGATGTTTATGTCGACTGAAAAAATATGGAAAAGAATATCATCATCATCTAATATATACTACCCTATAATTATTTAATTTTTCCACTGGAAACATGGGGCACTCTTTGTACTGCTCATTTTGTCCTCAGACCAGGGAAAGCCATACTGTGCTACATACAATATACCGGTGACCCATAACAGATAATCGTCACAAGCAAGGCATGCAATACTTTCGATCATACAATCGCATTGCTGTCCTGCAGATTAACCAGTGTAGTTTACTGGTTCTCCCAAGACTATGTTTTTATTGTTCTTTAATCCTAAAGTATGCTACACAAATTATCAAAAGTAACTTTCTATAAGTTAAACATATCTAAAAGTAATTTAAGCCCTTTCATCTAACACTTTGAAAATATGCACATGAACAAATGTTTGGCATGCTTGCACCTAACTGTTTACTTTCTAAACTGGGAGCTCTTCCGATATCACAAGCATGCTGGTACACAGGAAGGTCACAGTGAATGATACTATATTTTCCCATCTGCACATTCCTATTTATCACCACTTATAGTGTCGCCTCCCATTTCTCTACATCAACTACATGAAGGGCACCTAAATTACCCATCCGATCTCCAGGTCCCATTGTCCAACAAGGAGTCGGAGCTGCCACGATTCACTAAGATCGTGCGTCAATGTCCTCATCTGCCCTCTTCCCACCTGAGGTCCGCCAGTTCCCATCTTCTTCCTGATGCATTTGGTGAATTGGCTTTGCGACAAAATTTTAAATGTGTAAATCCTGCGCTTGTCCAACAGTCAATCGCTGCTGCCGCCCCCTCCCCCCCCTCCCCCCCCCCCCCATTTGTGCGTTGACAGCCGGCACCGATGCGCCAAATCCACCGTGCAACAAAAAGCTCTCTAAATCGGTCATGTGCCGTCCCCGCTGACCCTTGTTGTAATGACCCCCATGGGCCTCCACCAAATCGACAACTTCTTATGTGTAATGGTTTCATGTTTCTCCACAATAGATAAAAACGATGGCACAAGGCTGTCATTTTCAGGTCTGATTACAGGCGAGTCATCATTGGAACGTGATCCCTGGGACACCCACCAGTGCACAGGATTAATGGGACACCCCACATTCTCCTTCACACTACTCATCATGCCCCATGTCAGCATGTAGTCATTGTCCTGAGACACCTTTACATGCTGATCTCCTATGCACGTAATACAACATGAGTCAGTACAATACTTGCTCCAGGTCTACTGTAGATACCCAGCAAAAGAAGGTGGGGTGGAACTCTGTGGTTGGAGAGGCTGGTCCCCCCAAGTTGCTGGACAGTGAAGCTATGTGTAACAAGGAGGTCAGAGAAAGGGCGGTGAAGCACTAGAATAAAGGAGGGGTGTGGGACTAAGTATATGTTCCTGAGGGGAAAAGTTAAGTAAAGATATTCTGTTGGTTGTGGATTGACAATTGGCATCTTGTTAGCGTAGAATATATTTCAATTGAACACCATGCGTTTGGTAACCACACCTGATGTTTAAAGAAACCGTCACCAAATTTACCACTGCTACACTGCTGGTAAAGGTTCAAAGTCCTTCCCATGCTCACTTAAAATTTCTGCTACTAGAGGCTTTTATCTCCAGGCTTGCCTGTGTTGTCTTCAATAATTTTTTGCCTGAGCAACCAAGAAGTCCTCTCCGGTCCTCACTTGAATGCTGTCCCTCTCAATGCCTGTGTCATTTAGCAGTAAGAACCGTATGGAACGTCAGATCAATCATTCCACAACCCATGATGGTGTGTCCAATTGCTGGTGGGCGGAACTCACAATCACGTAGGGAGCAATCATGCAAAGCAGAAAAAGTTTGGGAAACACTTTTGCTGGGCGGGAGGAGGCGGATTTAAGCTAGGACAGCGCCCTCCTTTTCAACTAAGCACAGTGTGGCGGGAGGAGCAAAGTAAGGTTAATTGTGCCCACTCTTGATGACATGTTCCATTTAAAGAAACCTCCCACAGATATGTTCTTATTGAGGTAATTGCCCGCTACATTCTTGTCACATTTCATAACGCACCCTATGACATGTCCAAGAACTTTGTTGGGTTGGGAACCACTAGGAGTGGGGAGCCAATATGACGAAAGGCAAAAAAATTTGGGGAGTGATTTTTGCTGGCGGGAGGAGCAGATTAAGCTAGGACAGCTCACTGCACTTTCACAAAATGCAAAAAAATGGGGATGGGTTTTTATTGTGGCCCATTCTTGATGCAAGTTTCACTTAATAGGACACCTACCCTCGATATCACTATTAAAGTAGTCTGATGGTAGATTGCCACTACATCTAAGCCCTAATCTATCTTTCTAATACTAGACTGCTGTCTAACTAAAGTATTTTACTAACTATAATGCGAATTTATGGGAAGCTAACTGGTCATGAGATAGCTTCTCGGTAAATGGCTATCCAAGTAACCGTTACCCAAGTAACCCTGCTGTCCCTGATGAGCAGTAGGCTAATTTGGGGATTCAATAATCCCTTGCTCCTGCTCCACGGGAGGCTACTCCGTGCCCTTTAGCCTCTCCAAATTAGCATAATTAGTCAGGCAAGGGTGACATATCTAGTAATTAGCTAAAGATAGATTAGTTTAAATGTAAGGCGGCAATCCAGATGTTGTCAGCGTTCTAAACACAAACTCTGGTGCTGGATTGCAGCACTGCTGTATTATGAAGCATGAGTTGAGTATTAGATAGTTTCTATAGTAATTATCAGTTTTTATTTATTTATATAAATTGATCATTTTTATTTAGTATCAGTATATGGGCACTAATGTTATCCACTGAGCTCTGGATAATTATTTTTTTCATTTGGGGTGGCAAAATGTTTTAATTAAACAAATTAAAAAGTGGGCCTCCACTATTTTTGCAACGAAGGGCCTCCACCAGCCCTTTAAATATACCGTGCCCTGTGAATGGAACATGCCCACACCCTGCAACCATCCGAAAGTTGAGCGTGTCCAGGATCCTCATAGTATTATATTTTATTGAGATCCATGAAGAACAGATGCCAGGGGTGATGCAAATCGGACGTGACAAACAGATGCTAGCGATTTGTCCACCTTCCTTACAGGTAGCCTGACTTGTTAAGCCTATTTAAGGATGCACCCCAGTCAGCTTAGCAAGCTGGTGTATGAGGAAGTGTCAGGATAGAATACTAACCTTGAAGCTACAAAATAAGACCATTAATGACCACTTTAGTGCCTTCATAGTGTTTGCAGTATTTGGCAAAGTCAATTGGCCATGGCATTGAATGATTT
Source organism: Engystomops pustulosus (assembly GCA_019512145.1). NCBI lineage: Eukaryota > Metazoa > Chordata > Amphibia > Anura > Leptodactylidae > Engystomops > Engystomops pustulosus. The sequence continues at coordinate 132,469,813 of CM033643.1, forward strand.
TCATCAGTTCAACATATGAGGATTCAGCATGACTAATACAAAGTAACTATTAAACTATGGGAACTGACCTTTGGTCCTCTCTTATTTCCTCTGTACCTCTACTTTCACATAAGAAGTATTCAATGTCTACAACAGACACAAATGACTAAAAGAAAACTTTGAATGGTAACTGTGTTTTTATTCATTCTACAGAGAAAACAAAATCAGGTTTCATTTTATATTATTTAGAGAAAATGTGTACTATAAAATTCGCTCTTTTTATGCAAATCATACCATACTAGGTATATCTACATTTTTTGGTGATTTATAAAAAAATTTCCATACCACTTTCATAATTTAACAGGGTTCACCAATTATAATTTGATAACATAAAATTAATACCAAGTATCACTACTAATAGACTAAATGGCCCGAAGTGAAACTTTGCAAGTGTTCCATAGAACGGATCTCCAATATCACACTGTTGTGGGATCAACAATTGGCACCACCAAACATAAGAGCAGGAGGCAAACAGTTTTATGTATAGTAGTATCAGATTCCCACAGATCATTACCAGATTCAGCTGAATGGAAGTCGCTGCGATGCCTTATTGCGCCACCATACTGAGAACAGCAGCTCCTGTTCCTATTGAATGTTTATTAACGACAGAGAATAAAATGAGATGGGTTGTCAGGTGTCTTTTACAGAAAAAGCACTATGATAAAACTACATACCAAGAAATATTAAGTCAGGGCTGCTTTATATACTCATGCAGCCGTAGCTACTGCTTCAGAGTTTTGGGGGCGCTGGCAAGCCTCCACTCACAGTGTTCAGGCTCCAGGGAGATGGACCATTGGACCACCGCTGATGATGACGTAACTGACATCACACTGCCTAATCTAAGTGGCAGCCGTTTTTCACTAGAGCCGCTCGCAAGCAGGTTGACTGGGCGGCGGTACCACCATGGTCGTTCCACAGGTGCAACTGTTGTCCACGGTGGCACCAGGAGAGGTACAAAGATGTCTGGCAGAATGTAGTCGGGGACAGCAGGTCAGGACGGTCAGTAAGGGATCAATGTTTCAGGATGTAGCAACGGTTCGGGCAGGCGAACAGGATAAGTCCAACACGGAACCGGTGGTCACCATGGGAATCGATAACCAAGCACAAGGCAGGGACATAAGCTTTATCAATGGCAAAAGCACAAAGTCTTCTGTATACGTGTAACTGCTGTATTTTTGTTTTATTCTTCTGCAGGGTGCTCAACAAACAAAATGAGCGACACTGGAATTCTGAATGTTGGAGGGCAAATAATCCGTGGTATCCCGAGACATGGCGCGCAGTACTAGTGCGTGACGTTACTATAGATGGTTTAGTTTTTTATAAACAAGTCGTAATAACATAAAAAGGGGGAGGGGTTGTTTTATATTGAATCTTGCCTCAACCCGTTGCAGATGACTACGTGACGAATGAAATGTGGGTCCTATGGGGGAAAAATAATAAAATTTACTGAGTTTGTTATCAGGCTCCAAATATAATAGGAGGCAGCCACAGAACTGCTGATAGTCAAGATGGATGCGGCTTCAAGCATGGTGAAAAGTACTTATCATGGGGATTTCAATACCCACTATTACTGGAGAGACACCTGCAGTCCTTTAAGTACAGGTTTTTGGTCGACAACAAAGACAATTACCTTCACACTAGTCCTGGAGCCAACAAGAGGGGGACACTGCTGTGACTTTATCCTAACTCAACACACTGACTTGTACAAAATTACGTTGGGGGAACGGTAACTAATCGGACCATAATACATTGATTTTGTATTACTGCTTTACTATAGAGCATTAGTGGAGGGCAACCAACACATTTTCAGCAACTAAGGGAAGACTCTGATAGACATAAATTGGGACAATGTTCCAAACAGAATGTCCCCCGCCCCCCCCCCCCAACAATGGGATTTTTTCTCATTATTATTAAAAAGTCTCTGAAAACAGCATACCATTTGGGAAAAGCATAGATGGACAAGAAAGCATTGTGGCCTTGAACTACTCTGTGTAAGGAAGCAATAAGCGAGAAAGAGAAGGCATTTAAGAGTGCTAAAACGTTGAAGGGTACTATGCGTGCATTACAGAAGTATAGAGAGAAAAATAGTCCGTTAAAGAGCAGATAAAGCGCCGGTTTCCACGGTACACCGAGGATCGCGGGGGCACCATGCCTGCGAAGCGGACTAGGTATGGCGCACCTCACAACCACGGGGTAGATTGGCCAGATAGATAAATCACCGGGCCAGATGGCATAAACCGCCTTGGTTCTACATGACTATGTAGACAGTACCGTATTAATTTTTAAGTAGTTTGAATATTATGTTTCCACAGGATGGACTCGAGGGACGCTGTGGAGTTGTATATTGGACTTTTCAAAGGCATTTGACCCTGCTGCATAAAGTTGGTACATAAAATGAGACTGCTGGGACTAGGGAAATCTGTGTATTTGGGTAGGTAATTGCCTTGTGATAAAAAACAGAGGTCAGATCATTATGGCACATTCTCAGATTGGGTTGACGTTACCAGTGGAGTGCCCAGGGGTCAGTAGTGGGGCCACTTCTTTTTAATATTTTTTATTCAGACCTTGTAGTGGTGGTTTACACAGTCAAGTTTGCCATATTGCAGAATAACTAAGCTGTAGGTAAGTAATAAACTGAGGTAGATGGTTTAATTCATTACAGAGGGATTTGTGGAATCTGAGATTGGGGAGAGGAAATGGTTTGAGAGAGGTTTATGTAGATACATGTAAGTAATGTAAAATGTAAAGGTAGGCCACTGGAAACAAGAAGTATACTGTATGTTGCTAACAGTCGAATGACTGTTACAACCTGGAGGCTAAAAGGCTGGGGGTATGTGGGTGTAAACTTAATTTTAGTGCACCAAGCCAGGCGGCTGCGTGCCTAACAGCGAATAAACTTAGGAAGTGTCAAGAGAAGAATTAATTTCATGATAAAGTCAACAGTTTGCCCTTATTCAAATCCCTGGTCAGACCACACATGGAATATTTGTACAGTTTTGGGCCCAGTGTATCAAAGATATATAAGAGCTGGACGGGTGCAGAGGAGAGCCACCAAGATATTATGGAAATGGGGAATAGAATACAATGACAGATTACAAAAATTTGGGATTATTCATGTACAAAAAAAGACATCCGAGGGGTAGACCTCATTCAATGTAACAAATCAACCTTGGAAATGGACAAGTAATCACAGGATCTCTCCAAAGATCTTTTTATCCTCGCCTACCAGGAAAGGGGCATCCTGCTCGCCTAGAGGAGAGGCTATTCTACCATCAACATAGACAAAGGTTCTAGACGTACGAGCAGTGAGACTGGGGAACTCTCTGCCGCAGGCAGGTTGTATGCGTCCTATGTACATGTTCAAAGCGGCCTGGAATGCCTTTCTGGAGAGCAAAAATATCAACGGGTTTTGGAGATAAACATTTTATTTAATTCTTAAAGGTTGGACTTGATGACATATACCTATTACACTATATGGCTGCTATAAAAGTATGGTAATACTATCCCAGCAGCATTTCATACACTAGGACTAAAATCTCTATACAAGATCTTCACGCTGGAGAATCATGCTTCTTTTGATAAAGTTTAGATCTAATTAATTTACATAACCTTAATTACAAAACATATTAGAATAGCAAGACAAAATACAGGTTATAGACAAACATGATACATTTAGGGGAAATATAAGACGAAGTCTTATGCAGTTTACACAACTATCAGACAAACTGCAGCATAAGCCATAAGACAAATATTTGCATTTATATCCTAATAAGAGCATCACCTCCCCATTTGCGTTAGGAAGAGGCTCTAGAGAAGACCAATCCAGGATACACCTGGAGTGACCAGTTTAAGGAGACAACGCTCTTCTGGCCACTTGCTTTACATTTATCCACATGTTGCAACAGTAAAATTGTTTTGCTCCATTTACCAAAAAAGCTAAACATTGATTGTGCTATTAACAACAACTAAGCCACAGATTCACTAGCGTTCTCTACCCATCAGTCACCTCACGAACTCACAAGGTGCAAGATCAAGCAGCGGACAAAGTAACGCTGCCTCAATAAACTTAATGGTAGTATCCCTATCTATCTTACTAGCCCGATATTTGGTTCACTTTGAACTTGTGGCTCTGACATTGTTCCATTATGTACTTAATAAGTCCCAACAACAGAGCTGCGTAGACCCAGGGGGACAGTACCACCCTATACTTTCTTTTCTTTTTTGTGCACTTTTTGTGAATTTTTTGCAGTTTGCAGACTTTTCAGGTGCAGAATCCCAGTGTACCAGCGTTATGCTTCCTCAAGGATTAGTGGCAGTTGCCGTATTATATCTTGTAGCCCAGATTTTGTTCACTTGTGTAGACTTTTTGGGACGAAATTGTCCCATTCTTGCACCTAGTAGTCCCAAAACAGAGCATGCTAGACCTAACTTATTTTGGGAGCTACTATTTTTTGGACTACAAAGTTGCCACCACAAAAAGCTCGCAAAATGAAACTAAACAGGCAACTCATCACATGTATGGACAAAGGGAAAAACTCATGGCAATGATTAAGAGCCCCTTCAGGAACTTGAAAAAGTGGCAGCCAAAAAAACTATGATACATATGCTCCTGTGAGTCTGCTGTAGATAGTCTACAGCAGACTCACAGGAGCATATGTATCATAGCTGTATCATATGTATCATAGCTGTAAACTATGTTGCCTATAGCCATGAGGCCACAATAAGGCAGATCACTAACTGTTGTTACTGGAGCTCAGGCAAGATGGCTGCCCTCATTATGGAATAAAGAAGAAAGAAATAGAACAAAATAAGAAAATAAAAAACGGATTAGAAAAAAAAAACCCTTTTTAAAGGGGTTTCAAGATGACCAATAATATACATATAAAATTTACAAAACTGAACAAATACAAAACACAATACAAATAAAAGGTTGATACAATTAAAGTGTAATAACAAGTCTAGTGCAGGGCCCTTCATTCTTCACTAAGCATACCTTATACACATCTTTCATGAACCAATAGTTTAAAGATCCAAATGTAATTATACTATAAAACATCACACTTCCATGGTCACAAAAGTGGATAAAGCAATGTACACATTATGTACTCCCTATGTATCTAGGAAGTTTACAACAGAAATCACGCTAAAAACAACAGAACCCACTAATCTTTATTAGGGTTCCGATAAACGAAATCTATTATCTAAATATCTCATGCATTAACGTCCAATACATGGCAAAGGTGTTTCAATGAAAAATATACATCCGCAAAAATTCCTCACCTGGATCAAATAACTTGAAGTCCCTTGCGATCTATGCCAAATTTGTAACTTCAAATCCTAGTCAACATTCTCTAAGACCATGGATGGCGAGTACCTGTAAATAACCGCAGTGCTCTGGTGTCCCAGAGGTATTACAGCAAGTTGCCGGCTAAAGGAGGTAGATTTTGTGCACATCAGTGACAACGGTTGGTGGCCCACAATGTAAGGATGAACTTTCCTTACAACGGGATATTCAGATTTGCTAATATATCAAAATGGACTGTCCGAATCCAAAATGACTGCTCTCAATACTATGGCCTGTCAGTGCCACATGCCATGGGACAGCATGTGGTTGCTTTAAAGCAATGCCTTATAATCACAGCGCCCTATTGTGAAAGTAGATGAGGTAAATGCTCATACCTAATTATAAATATGACATCCACCAGACGTTCAGGCCATGTCCAGATGGAAACAATGTCTAATGTTAGCTTTTTCATGACAATCATATATGTTTTTAGTATGATTGGCATCCATATTGACCATTTTTAAGGGATTCCCCTGCTTCGGTAGATCATGCTCCACTGTTACAGATGAGGTATACAGCGCCTAGGCTTCACAGAGGAATTTACGTCAATGTTTCTCACATTCACATTATAATGTTATTTAATACATGATGATTTGTAACATATCCTAATCTTTCCACAACTGTATTCTAATTAATATTCCCTACATGAATACAGGCAGTCCCCGTGTTCGTACAAGAATAGGGTCCGGAGTTTGTTCTTAAGTTGATTTGTATTTAAGTCCGAAACTGTTATTGTTATAATTGTTAGATCCGCACAAAAAAAAATTTTGGCCCAGTGACAATTGAGTTTAAACATTTAGCTGTAATGGCAAAGAATTATGCAATAAAGCTTCATTAACAGACCCTTACAGCGGATATTGCATGGGCTATATGTAAAGCATTCAGACTTCACCAGGGTCAGAAGGGTCTGTCGTAAAACTATGGTGTCTGTAAGTCGGGTGTCCTTAAGTAGGGACCACCTGTATGAGGAATATACCGTTCCTGATAGAAGACTGAAGCGTCCTCTGTGCTTGTCCTCTTACAATATGACTAAAAACCCCATGGACTTACCAGTCCATCCAGAAATCAAATCAAGGAGAATTTCTAAATAAATATTGATGTATAATAAGGGAGGGGGAATTAATTTTTTTTATATCACAATTGAATGTGCAAAGTAAAATTGGAATAATTAAGACAAATTAAACAATTGGAGTGACCAATTGGCTTATTTAATTATTCCCACACACACAGGCCCCTTATGCCGTAGGATGTTAGTACTGCATTCAACATATACGTACTTGTATGCCGTTTGCATTATTAAGGTTCCCATTACACCTCTGTCGAAGTAGCTTTAGGTCTTTTGGTGATTCGTATGTTTTGGTGAAATTAGTTTATATGAAAACTATATGAGTTAGAAATTAAAATGAAATGCAGAAAAAAAAAAAAAAAAAAAAAAAAAAAAAAAAAAAAAAAAAAAAAAAAAAAAAAAAAAAAAAAAAAAAAAAAAAATTAATATTGTAGTAAAAGTAGATATTATATGACTCCTAAGATAACGCTCTTATCACATATGTTATCCCTCAATATCGAGTAATGTAGGGGCCAAATGCTACTATAAGTCTACCCGTCTCTAACCGGCTATTTCCATGAAATGGTATGATCTGTCAAACCTGTTCAAGAAGCACTAATGTCTTGGGCACCAATTATACCCTTTTACTTTCTTTAGTTTCCGATTAGGAAGGGACAGGACACTGATAAATGTCCTTTTTCTGTTAAAAATGCATACACCCCTCTGATGCCAGTCCTTAACGCACATGCTGTGATTGGGTATTTTTGCCCTCTTTCAGAGAACAAGCTACGGTACCATCTTGCGATGCTGCTGTCGATCAATACAAGAATTGCTTATATAGCATTGTTTATTACTATTACGCAGCATCTGACATGTTTTGAGCACGACTGGCAGGAAGATAATTTCCCCCAAGAAGACTCATACGTGGTCAAATGGTAAGCAATAGTACGCTATGAAAATGAGGAAGGCACTCTTGTTATATAGTGACACTAATTCATGTTTCCTTATCTAACACACTACTCTTCGGACTATTGACTTCACCCCACACCTACCTCCACTGATTATAACCAACCCAAATGTCCTATACAGAGAGTCCATAGATCACTGATACCCCCATACAGTGAGGGAGCAGGTGACTATAGAACTCCATCGTACATCATCTGTTATTGTAATCAGTAGATAACCTGGGTGTAGTATTATGTCATTGGACAGCATGAGCTAAGACTCCATCTGAATACATCAGCTGGTTATGTATCTGTAGTAACCTTGGTTTATAGTAGGGGGTATCAATGTCTATGACTCCATCAGTACACCTGCTGGTTATGTATCAGTAGTATACCTAGGCGTTGTCATGTATGTGACGCAGTGATCTATAGAACTCCATCTGTACATCAGGGTGCTGATGTATCAGTAGTATACCTGGGTGGTAGTATGATGTATGGGACAGCCGTGATCTATAGACTCCAGTCTGTACATCATGCGCTTTTTTAATCAGTATATACCTGGGTGTATGTATGTATGTATGGAACCGCAGTGATCTATGAACCCGCATCGTCACAGCTGGTTTATGTGATCTGTAGTATACCTTAGGTTTTATGTAGGGGGTATCAGTGCTCTATGATCTCCATCTGTACATCAGCTGGTTTGTATCTATATATACCTGGCGTATAGTAATGTGACAGCAGTGATCTATAGACGCCATCTACATCGCTGCTATGTATCAGTAGTATACCGTGGTGTATGATGTATGTAGGGACAGCAGTGATCTATAACTCCATCTGTACAATCATGCTGTTTATGTATCAGAGTATACCTGGTGTATGTATTATGTAGGGGACCAGATGATCTCAGATCTCCGTCTGTAACTCAGCTGGTGTATGTATCTGTAGTATACCTTGGTTTATGTACGGGGTATCATGATCTATAGACTCCATCTGTACATCGTGCGTGTTATGTATCAGTAGTATACCTGGCGGCGTATGTATGTATGTGACCGCAGTGATCTACAACCCATCTGTACATCAGGTCTTATGTATCAGTATATACCTGGGTGATGTAATGTATGTAATGGGACCCGCAGTGATCTATAGACTCCATCGTACATCATGCTTTTATGTACAGTAGTATACCTGGGTGTATGTATTATGTTATGGACAGCAGTGTCTATAGACTCCATCTGTACACTCAGGCTGGTTTATGTAGTCTTTACATACCTTGCTTATGTAACGGGCCTCAGGATCTATAACTCCATCTGTACATCATGCTGGTTATGTATCATAGTAGTACCCTGGGCGGACTGTCAATGTTATGTGACAGCAGTGATCATAGACTTCCATCTGTCACCAGGCTGCTTATGTATCAGCAGTATACCTGGGTGTATGTAATGGTATGGGGGAGCCAGTGATCTTATAACTCCCATCTGTACATAAGGCTGGTTTATATATCAGTATGTACATGGTTGTATGTATTATGGGCAGCATGATCGTATAGAATCCATCTGTACATCATGCTGGTTATTACTCAGTAGTATCCTGGGCTATGTATGTATTTGAACCACATGATCTATAGACTCCATCTGTACATCAGCTGTTATGTACACAGTAGTATACCTGGGTGTAATGTATGTATGTATGTTAATGGGGAGAAGTGACTATAACTCTCCATCTGTACTGAGGCCGGTTATGTATCAGTAGTAGACATATGTGTATGTATGTTATGGGACGCAGTCTATCTAGAGAATCCACTTACCTCATGCTGTTTATGTCTCAGTTAGTATGCTT
>CM033643.1:132479476-132530427 GCA_019512145.1 Engystomops pustulosus
GGTATACTACTGATACATAAGCAGCCTGATGTACAGATGGAGTCTATGGATCACTGCTGTCACATACATACATACGCCCAGGTATACTACTGATACATAACCAGCATGATGTACAGATGGAGTCTATAGATCACTGATGCCCCGTACATAAGCCAAGGTATACTACAGATACATAACCAGCCTGATGTACAGATGGAGTTTTAGGGAATGGTGTTTTTCCTGAACCCATTGACGGACTGAACAAGAATAAAAAAAAGTGCTCTGCGCTGGCACAATAAGGTAGAGATTCTCCGTCTTCACTCTGCACTTCTTGGGGAGATCGACAAGCTCTCTCCACTTGCATGGGCTCCTCTTCAACAGACACGGAAGACGACTGAGATGGTTTTGGAAGACAGGAGCCAAGCGGCAGATGAGGGTCCTGACTGCCGGTTGCTCAAACACGCTCTTCAGAGCGCTCATAAACTGGATGTCTTCTGAGTTGCCAAGAGAAAAGTTCACTCAGCTTAGAGAAGGTCCCATGCAGACAGAGCGTCTTTTATCTGACCATACATCCCTTTTAAAAAGTGCGACCAGGACGCTCGTTCCAGTCAAGCTCTGAACCTAGGTACGGAACTGAACTCGCATATCACCGACAGATGAGTACGCTTGATGCATTTCAGCAGGGCGTTTCAGCAGAAGAACTGGTTCCTCAAAGAGGGACTGGAACTCGGCAAAGAAGGTGGTGTATCTTTCCTGTCCAGAGGGGAGTACCCAGAGCAGGGCCTTCCAGGCAAGGAGGCTGATGAAGACACCACTTTAGACCGTTTGTTCTGTGACGAACTGCGTAGGCATAAGTTGCAGGGAAGCACTGCTTGATAAAGCCCCTGCACAACTTGGGATACCCATCATAGTTGACGGCATGGAGAGTCTAGATCGGGTTCCGCAGAGACAAACAAACCGGCGTAGCAGAAGAAACCGCAGAACTTGACGCTGTGTGAGTAGCCATTATTTCTGCAGATGGCATGACTTGTTCGAGGTGCTGACCTTGTGCGCAATCTGCCGCACTACTGGACAACCATATTCAATATCTACCTAAACAGTGGGTGCGGAACCTCGGCGTGATCCATGTAATCATGATATGTAGAGGTGTATAAGACAGCTTTCCTCAGGCATGAAGCACAAAGATCTGGCAGGTACATAGTAAGGGGCTGGAATTTAATATGGCAGAGTTCACTGGCCAGCTTCAATTAAGTGGTGCGCTGGCCCTTTAAATTTACATAGCCGACACGGTAGCACATGCGCAGCAAGCGGGGGATCAGCGCTGGAAGCCAGGAGAGGTGAGTGAGAGGCCTGGGCAACCGGAGACGCTTGCGGCCCGGGATATGGGTCGGCATGGGCAACCTATTACAAAATGTAATTTTTTGCTAATTTATTTCAGAAGAACTGAAATATCACTGTCATAAGGATCATTCAGACCCCTTGCTGTAACTCATTTTACCTCACAGGCTGTCCATTTTTCCTCTGATCCTTTCTTGAGATGGTTCACTTACTAACGTCCCCATTGGAGTCAACTGTGTTTTAATTCAAAAACTGATTGGACTTGATTATGAAGTGCACACACCTGTCCTATATTAAGACCTCACTGGTCCCAATGCATATCAAGCACATGAGAATTGTGAGTCCTAACTCATGCAACTGCCCAAGGAGCTCAGAGAAAGATTTGTGGCAAGGCATATCTCTGGCCAAGATTACAAAGATTTCTCTGCAGCACTCAGGTCCCTAAGAGAATACTGGCCTACATAAAATACGTTTATTTATGCTTTTTACTGCTGGTAATCTATTGTAATGATCCAATTGTCCTTCTCTATGTAACTTAAAACCAATAAAGGTATCAACTGTGCCAAAATACGACTTTCACTTGTCAAAATCTACATATCTACAACAATTGTTTTTATTTAGGACTAACATATATAATAAAGTAATGATTTAGACTATAAATTCTGATACCTGGACAAGCTAAAATATTAAGGTCACACAATAAAAGTTCATAACTCACATCCAAACTACAACAAAAACTATCCATGGTTGCATAAGCATACTTAGAATGTCAAAAATGTTGCATGTCATGTTGATCAGTCACAGTGTTTCCCAAATAAAAAAAAACCAAAAACACTAAATTTATACACAGCTTTACACTGTTTACATACAAACACATAATGCATAATTGTTCACTGCTAAACATTTATTTTACATGGGAACTTAGTTCTCCTACATACAATTGCTAATTCATTAGACATTACGAATACACTTCCTTCCAGATCTCCCTTACTATCACTGCATGCTTCACAATTGGGGCCCCCCAAAAATATTACTGACTGGGAATTGTTTCTTTTCCTTTTTTCATCTAATGTCTAAAATTATAAATGGCTAAACTATATCTTATAGATATATTTAAGGTTCCCTTTTAACCCTGGACACGCCTTTATCAAGTATTATCCACAACACACTTTCTTATCCTTTTTCTATGGAAACAGTGATGATATATAATCACAGTTGACCAACACTGGGCGATAATTAGTAATCCCCTGCACTATTCAAATAATACTAGATGTAGCGGTGGTCTGTGGAATGCTGCCCCCTGTCCTCCTGGTGGTCACAGAGTGCTCACACTTCATTGTGCCTCACACAAAGCATAGCTGGCGTATCCTGATTCCAGCTCGCTGTGTCACTGCGATACCAGGTCTTTTCCTTTATAACAATTCTGAGCTCCAGTCGACCTTTGGTCTGACCTCACCTTTTAATAGAATCTGCCCCTGACATTCCTCCTCCTAGCCCCCTCGGTTTTTGCTCCAATGTTCTGACCCACCAAACACAGCTGCCAGTTACTCCAAGAGAAAGCACCTTTGGACCTTTTCAGTGAAACCAGACGATCAGAATATGCTATCAGTCCACATATCCCCCTGTTGACGATACTGTTACAGGAAGTAGAGAGTGGCAGAGCATAGAATTGACATGGGTCAGTCTGGTGTGACCTCTTTGTATTTTAATAAATGTTTCAGCTGTTTTCTGGGCAGTATTTTTTTGTATGGACAACCAAATTTGACAGATGCATTCAGTGAACTATAGAACCAAGACTAACCTTTTAGAACTGTGGTAAATAGCAGCCCATTAGTCTCTATTCACGATTGCTTTGGCTGCAATATCTACTGTCCCTCTCTTACTCCCTGAGACACTTATATTTCTTACACAAATTTCCTGTCATTTACTAAAAACAGAGGGTTTGTTCCGGCCTTGTTTCTTTCCTCACTGAGATATTTATAAAAAAGCAGTATATCTAGAAGAGAACTGTCGTGCACTACGGCTGAACCTTATCAAACATTCCACCATCACTGCCCAAACTGCTGTATTTGTGTAACAACTTTATCTCTACGTTACGCACCTACACATGCAATGTGCCTGAAATATGCAAATCTCCCACCTTTCGAGCATAGTGGCAATATCTTTTGCAGTAATATTGTCATAAGAATAACCTAAAATCTTCAAATTTCATGTACTCGCCATGTTTTCATCACAATTTAAAATAACAATAATACATGTCCAGGATAATTCTTGAACCACCTGTCCCTCTAAACCAAAGCTATATCTTGTATGTGAAGTATTGATATACTACAGGTATATGATTGTATCGCAAAATCCATGTTAAATGACCTATTTTTTTTAATATACAGAGCGCTATTCTGTCACATCACGAATATTGTAATAGTGGCTGTCGTGTTACTGCACATCTGCCCAATTCACTTTAGGCCACTTACTGGAATAAACCATTTAAGAGATGACATGACTTCACACAAGTCGTGACAAGGAGGCAGCACTCCTAACCGGCAACACGATCAGGTGGAGGTGCCCGCACTATTGTGATGTAGAGGCATAATAAGATCAAAACAAAAGAGTCCTGGAAACTACTTTTTAACTAACATTTCCTCAAAGGTTAATTAGGCATGGTTATAAACATGTAACAAGCCAAAAAACATTATCCCATCCTTTTGGTCCCTGCTAAAAGAGAACGTCTACAGAAGAGTTTGGCAAGACTATGTCTTATTTACTATGGGTCGCACAGCTTTGACATGTATTTAACAGGGTCCGCGCTGGATTGTGAAGGTGAAGTCTGGCAGGGGAAGGCGACACATGCATAGATTCTGGTGCAACGGTCTTGTGAATCACGGCAGAGTGCATTATCGGCCCGGACAATGTACTTTCTTGGTGAACTCCAAGGAACAGTAAGTAACTGTGCCCCTATAAGTAGTCCACGCACAACATATGCCAATTCTTGCCTAAACAATTACTGACGCCATGATTGCAAACAATACAAGTCCATGTATTTCGTTGAGTGCTGCCTGATATAGGGACTATGTTTTAATCCTTTGTAGGAACCAAATCAGTTGTGTAGAAGTCTTGTCAAAACAAAGATGATGTTTATGTGACTGAAAAAATATGGAAAAGAATATCATCATTCATCTAATATGATATCCCCTATAAATATATTTAATTTTCTACTGGAAAACAGGGGCACTCTTTGTACTGCTCATTTTGTCCTCAAACAGGGAAAGCCATACTGTGCTACATAAAATACCGGTGACCCATAACAGATAATTCACAAGCAAGCATGCAATACTTTCGATCATACAATCAGCATTTGCTGTCCTGCAAGATTAACCAGTGTAGTTTACTGTTCTCTCGAAGACATGTTTTTGGTTTAATCCATAAACGTATGCTACACAAATATCAAAAGTACTTTCTATAAGTAAACATCTAAAAGTAATTTAAGCCTTTCATCTAACACTTTGAAAATATTGCCCACATAACAAATGTCTTTGGCATGCTTGCACCTACTGTTTACTTTCTAAACTGGGAGCTCTTCCAGTATCACACATGCTGGTACACATGAAGGTCACAGGTAATGACTGCATATTTTCCCATCTGTCACATGTCCTATTATATCACCACTTATGAGATGTCAAGCCTCCCATTGTTCTCTACATCAACTACATGAGGGCACCTTAATTACCCATCCGATCTCCAGTGTCCATTGTCCAACAAGGATCGGAGCTGCCACGATTGCACAAGATCGTGCCGTCCAATGTCCGCATCTGCCCGTCTTCCCCACTGAGGTCCGCTCGAGTTCACCATCTCTTCCTGATGCATTGAGTGAATGCTTGCCGACAAAATTTTAAATGTGTAAATCCTCGCTTTGTCCACGAACAGTCAATACGCTGCTTCCCGCCCTCCCCCCCCTCCCCCCCCCCCCCGATTTGTGCGTTGAAGCCGGTCAACCGATGGCGCCAAATCCGACTGCGTGCAACAAAAGCCTTCTAAATGCGGCATGTGCGTCCCGCTGACCCTTGTTTAATGAGTCCCCCAGGTGCCCACCAAACGACAACTTCTTATGTGTAATGGTTTCCATTTGTCTCCACAATAGATAAAAACGATGGCACAACGGCTGCATTTTCAGGCCTCTGATTACAGGGATCCATCATTGGACATGATCCCTGGGACACCCACCAGTGCACAGGATTAATGGGACAGCACCCACATTCTCCTTCACACTACTCATCATGCCCCATGTCACATGTATCATGTTCCTGAGACACCTTTACAACTGCTGATCTCCTATGACATACAACATGAAGTCAGCTACATACTTCCTCCAGGTCTACTGTAGATCCCAGCAAAGGAAGGGGGTGGAACTCTGTGGTTGGGAGAGGCTGGCCCCCCAATTGCGGACATGAACGCTATGTGTAACAAGGGTAGAGAAAGGCTGTGAAGCACTAGAATAAAGGAGGGGTGTGGGACTAGTATATGTTTCCTGAGGGGAAAAGTTAAGTAAAGATATTCTGTTGGTTTGTGATTGACAAGTTGGGCATCTTGTTAGCGTAGAATATGTTTTCAATGAAACACATGCTTTGTGTAACCAGCACCTGATGTTTAAAGAAGACCTGTCACCTAAATGTTTACCACTGCTAAACTGCTGGAAAAGGTTCAAAGTCCTTCCGCATCTCACTTAAAATTATCTGCTACGGAGGCTTTTATCTCCAGGCTGCCGTGTTGCTCTTCTTAAATTTTTTGCCGAAGCAGACCAAGAAGTCCTCTTCCGGGTCCTCACTTGAATGCTGTCCCTCTCAATGCCTGCATTTAGCAGTAAACACCGTATGGGAAACTCGCAGTCATCATTTCCGCAACCCATGATGGGTGTTTCAATTGCTGGTGGGCGGAACCACATCCAGTAGGGAGCCATTGCGCAAAGCAGAAAGTTTGGGAAACAAACACTTTTGCTGGGCGGGAGGAGGCGGATTTAAGCTAGACATCGCCCTCACTTTTCACTAAGGCACAGTGTGGCGGGGAGGGAGGCAAAGTAAGGTTAATTGTGCCCACTCTTGATGACATGTTCCATTTAAAGGAAACCTACCATCAGATATGTTCTTATTGAGGTAGATTGCCACCTACATTCTTGTCACCATTTCACGCAACCCATGATGAGCATGTCCAAGAACTTGTTGGTTGGGACCACATAGGAGTGGGGGGAGCCAATATAGACAAAGGCAGAAAAAATTTGGGGAGTGATTTTTGCTGGCGGGAGGAGCAGATTAAGCTAGACAGCTCACTGCAACTTTTCAACAAAATGCCATAAATGAGGGATGGGTTTTTATTGTGGCCATTCTTGATGCAAGTTCACTTAAAGGCACCTACCATCTCAGATATCACCTATTAAAGTAGTCTGATGTAGATTGCCACCTACATCTAAGCCCTAATCTATCTTATGCTATACTAAGACTGCTGTCTAACTAAAGTATTTTACGAACTAATATGCGAATTTATGGGAAGTGCTACTGGTCATGAGTAGCTTCTCTGGTAAATGCTATCCAAGTACAGTTACCCAAGTAGACTCTGCTGCTGTCCCTCGATGAGCGTAGGCTAATGTGGGAGTCAATAACCTTGCTCCTGCTCCACGGGAGGCTACTGCCGTGCCCTGTAGCCTCTCCAAATTAGTCATATTAGTCAGCAAGGGAGCAGTATCTAGTACTTGCTAAAGATGATTAGGTTTATAATGTAAGGCGGCAATCCAGATGTTTGCAAGCGGGTTCTAAACACAAACGCTGGTGCTGGATTGCAGCACTGATGTATTATGGACATCGAGTTGATATTAAAGGTTCTATAGTAAATTATCATTTTATTTAGTATTAATAAATTGATCATTTTTTTTATGTATCAGTATATGGGCACTATATGTTATCACTGAGCTCTGATAAATTATATTTTTTCATTTGGGGTGGCAAAAATGTTTTAATTAAACAAACTTAAAAAGTGGGGCCTCCACTACATTTTTGCAACGAGGGGCCTCCACCAGCCCTTTAATATCATCCGTCCCTGGTGAATGGAACAGTGCCCACCCCTGCAACCATCCGAAAGTTGAGCGTGTCCCATGCCTCCATGAATTATATTTTATGTAGATCCATGAAGAACAGTATGCCAGTAGGGATGCAAATCGGACGTGACAAACAGATGCTAGCGATTTGTCCACCTTCCTTACGGTAGCCTGACTTGTTTAAGCCTATTTAAGGATGCACCCGTCAAGCTTAGCAACTGGTGTATGGAGGAAGTGTCAGGATGAATACTAACCTAGAACTACAAAAATGAAACCATTAATGCCACTTTAGTGCCTCAAGTTTGCAGTTATTTGTCAAAAGTTCAAATTGGCCATGCATTGAATGGATTTTCATCAGTTCAACATATAGATTCAGCATGACCAATACAAGTAACTATCGTAAACTGGGAACTGACCTTTGGTCCTCTCTTATTTCCTCTTCGTTCCCTACTTTCACATAAGAAGTATATCAATGTCAACAGACACAAATGACTAAAAGAATTTTGAATGTGTAACTGTTTTTATTCATTCCTCAGAGAAAAACAAATCAGGTTTTCATTTTATATTATTTAGAGAAAATGTGTTACTATAAAATTCGCATCTTTTTATGCAAAATCACA
This sequence comes from Engystomops pustulosus, assembly GCA_019512145.1. Taxonomy (NCBI): domain Eukaryota; kingdom Metazoa; phylum Chordata; class Amphibia; order Anura; family Leptodactylidae; genus Engystomops; species Engystomops pustulosus. The sequence continues at coordinate 132,487,496 of CM033643.1, forward strand.
CATACTAGGTATATTACATTTTTTGGTGATGTTATAAAAAAAATTTCCATACCACTTTCATATTTAAAGGTGTTCACCAATTAATGAATTGATAACATAAAATTATTACCAAGTATCAGCTACTAATAGACTAAATGGCCCGAGTGAACTTTGCAATGGTTCCATAGAACGGATCTCCAATATCACACGTTTGGGGATCAACATTGGCACCACCAAACATAAGAGCAGGAGGCAACAGTTGTTATGTAGAGTAATCAGATTCCCACAGATCATTACCAGATTCACTGAATGGAGTAGTCGGCTGCGATGCCTTATTGCGCCACCATACTGAGAACAGCAGCTCCTGTTCCTATTGAATGTTTATTAACGTACAGAGAATAAAATGAATGGGGTTGTCAGGTGTCTTTACAGAAAAAGCACTATGAAAAATACATACCAGAGAATATTAAGTCGGGCTGCCTTTTATACCAGCAGCCGTAGCTACTGCTTCAAGTTTTGGGGGTCGCTGGCAGAGCCTCCCACTTCACAGTGTGCAGGCTGCCAAGCGTAGAGGACCATTGGACCACCGCTGATGAGACGTAAGCTGAACATCCATGAGCCCTAATCTAAGTGGCAGCCGGTTTTTCACTAAGCCTCGCCGCAAGCAGGTTGACTGGGCGGCGCTAGGTACCACATGTCGTTCCAACAGGTGCAACTTTGTCCACGGTGGCATGCCAAGGAGAGGTACAAAGTGTCTGGCAGAATCGTAGTCGGGGACAGCAGGTGTCAGGACGGCAGTAAGGATCATGTTCGGATTTAGCAACGTTCGGGCAGGCGAACAGGATAAGTCACACGGAACCGGTGGTCACATGGGAATCGATAACCAAGCACAAGGCATGGGACATTAAGCTTTACAATGGCTGAAAGCACAAATCTTGCTGTATACTGGTAACTGCTGTCATTTTTGTTTATTCTTCGGCAGGGTGCCTCACAAACAAAATGGCCGAACCTGGAATCTGAATGTTGGAGGGCAATATATATACGTGGTATCCCGAGACATGGCGGCCATACTAGGCTGGACGTTACTATAGATGGTTATAGTCTTTTTATAAACAACGTAATAAAAAAAGAGGGGAGGGGTTGTTTTACTATTGAATCTTGCCTCAACCCGCTGTCAGATGACCGTGACGCAATGAAAATGTGGGTCCTATTGGGGGAAAATATATAAAATGTTACTGAGAGTTTGTTATCAGGCTTCCAAATATAATAGGGCCAGCCAGAACTCTGATAGTCAAGATGGATGCGGCTTCAAGCATGGTGAAGTACTTATCATTGGGGATTTCAATACCCACTATTACTGTGGAGAGACCCTGCAGTCCTTTAAGTACAGGTTTTTGTCGACAACAAAGACAATTACCTGTCACAACTATGTCCTGGAGCCAACAGAGGGGGAGCATGCTGTGACTTTATCCTAACTCAACACCTGACGATTGTATCAAAATTACAGTTGGGGGACCGGGCCTAATTGACCATATACATTGATTTTGTATTACAGACTTTACTATAGAGCATTAGTGGAGGGGCAACCAACCATTTGTGCAGCAACTAGGGAAGACTCTATAGACCATAATTGGGACAATGTTCCAAACAGAAATGTCCCCCGCCCCCCCCCCCCAAATGGGATTTTTTCTCATTATTATTAAAAAGTTCCTGAAAACAGCATACATTTGGGAAAAGCATAGATGGAACAGAAAAGCCAGTTGTGGCGTAACTACTCGTTGTAAGGAAAGCATAAGCGAGAAAGAGAAGGCATTAAATGTGCAAAACGTTGAAGTACTATGCGTCATTACAGAAGTATAGAGAGAAAAATAAGTCCTTAAAAGCAGATAAAGGGCGCTTCCACGGTTACACTCGAGGATCGCGGGGGCACCAGCTGCTTGAAGCGGACTAGGTATGGCGCACTCACAACCACCGTGGTAGATTGCCAGATAGATAAATACCGGGGCCAGATGGCATACCCCCGCTTGTTCTACAGACTATTAGACAGTACCGTTTAATTTTTATAGGTGTTTGAATATTATGTTCCACAGGATCGGGACTCGAGGGACCTGTGGAGTTGTATATCGACTTTTCAAAGGCATTTGACCCGTGCTGCATAAAACGGTTGGTACATAAAATGAGACTGCTGGGACTAGTGGAAATCTGTGTATTTGGGTAGGTAATTGCCGTAGGTGATAAAAAACAGAGGTCATCATATGGCACATTCTCAGATTGGTTGACGTTACCATGGAGTGCCCCAGGGGTCAGTAGTGGGGCCACTTCTTTTTAATATTTTTTATTAGACCTGTAGTGGGGTTTACACAGTCAAGTTTCGCATATTTGCAGATAATCTAAGCTGTAGAAGTAATAATACTGAGGTAGATGGTTTATACATTACAGAGGGATTTGTGGAATCTTGAGATGGGGAGAGGAAATGGTTGAGAGTTTAATGTAGATTACATGTAAGTAATGTAAAATTAAGGTAGGCCACGGAAACAAGAAGTATACTTATGTTCTAACCAGGTCAATTGACTGTACAACATGGAGGCTGAAAAGGACTGGGGGTATGTGGGTGTAAACTTAATTTTAGTGACCCATGAGCCAGGCGGCTGCTGGCTACAAGCTAATAAACTTAGGGAAGTGTCAAAGAGGAATTAATTTTCATGATAAGTCAACAGTTTGCCTTAATATCAATCCCTGGTCAGACCACACATGGAAATGTTGTACAGTTTTGGGCACCAGTGTATCAAAGATAGTTAAGAGCTGGAACGGGTCAGAGGAGAGCCACCAAGATTATTATGGAAATGGGGAATAGAATACAATGACAGATTACAAAAATTTGGGATTATTCAGTGTCGAAAAAAAACATATCGAGGGTGAGACCTATTACAATGTACAAATAACCCTTGGAATGGACAGTATAACAGGATCTCTCCAAAGATCTTTTTATCCTCGGCCTTACCAGGAAAAGGGGCATCCGTCTGCGCCTAGAGGAGAGGCATATTCTACCATCACATAGACAAAGGTTCTAGACGTACGAGCAGTGAGACTGGGGAACTCTCTGCCGCAGGAGGTTTTATGCGATTCTATGTACATGTTCAAGAGCGGCCTGGAATGCCTTTCTGGAGAGCAAAAATATCACGGGTTTGGAGATAAACATTTATTTAATTCTTAAAGGTTGGACTTGATGACATATACCTATTACCTATATGTCTGCTTATAAAATATGGTAATACTATACACAGCATTTCATGACCTAGCGAACTAAAATCTCTATTACAAAGATCTTCACGCTGGAGATCATTGCTTCTTTTGTAGTAAGTTTAGAAATCTAAATTAATTACATAACCTTAATTACAAAACATATTAGAATCAGCAAAGACAAAATAACGGTTATATGACAAACATGATACATTTATGGTGAAATATAAGGAGAAGTCTTATGCATTTACACATATCAGACAAATGCAGCATAAGCCATAAGACAAATATTTGCATTTCATATCTAATAATGAGCATCACCTCCCCATTTGCGTATAGGAAGAGGCTATGAGAGACCAATCCAGGATACACCTCTGGAGGTGACCATTAAGGAGACAACTCTTTCTGGCCACTTGCTTTACATTTATCACCATGTTGCAACATAAAATTGTTTTGCCCATTTACCAAAAAAGCTAAACATGATTTGTGGTGCTATGTAACACAACTAAGCCAAATTCACTAAGCGTTCTCTAGCCCATCAGTCCCTCACGAACTCACAAGGTGCAGATCAAGCAGCGGACTCAAAGTACGCTGCCTCAATAACTTTAATGTCGTAGACCCTATCTATCTTAGCAGCCCAGATATTTGGTTCAACTTTGAGACTTGTGGCCTCTGACATTGTTCCATTATGTACTTAATAAGTCCCAAACCAGAGCTGCTGAGACCCAGGGGGACAGTACCACCCTATTACTTTCTTTTACTTTTTTGTGCACTTTTTGTGAATTTTTTGCAGTTTGCAGACGTTTTCGGTGCAGAATCCAGTGTACCAGCGTTAGCTTGCCTCAAGGATGTTAGTGGCAGTTGCCGTATTATATCTTGTAGCCCAGATGTTTGTTCAACTTGTGAGACTTTTTGGGCACGAAATTGTCCCATTCTTGCACCTAGTGTCAGTCCCAAAACAAGCATGCTAGAACCTAACTTATTTTGGGAGCTACTATTTTGGGACTACAAAGTTGCCACCACAAAAAGTCGCAAATGAAACTAAACAGGCACTCATCACATGTATGGACAAGGGAAAAACCATGTGCAATGATTAAGTAGCCCCTTCAGGAAACTTGAAAAGGGGCAGCCAAAAAAACTAATGTATACATATGCTCCTCGTGGTCTGCTGTAGGATATCTACCAACTCACAGGAGCAATGTATCCATAGCTGTATCATACGTACATAGCTGTAAACTTAGGTTGCCATACCATGAGGCCCATAAGGCAGATCACTAACTGTTTTACTGGAGACTGCTCAGGCAAGATGGCTTGCCACTCATTATGGAATAAAAGGAAAGAAATAAACAAATAAGAAAATAAAAACGGATTAGAAAAAAAAAACCCTTTTTTAAAGGGTTTTCCAAGATGACCAAATATAACAGATTACAAAATTATACAACAACAACAAATACAAACAAACACAAATAAAAGGTTGATACAATTAAAGTGTAATAACAGTCTATTCAGGGCCCTTCATTATTCACTAGAGCAGTACCTTATACAATCTTCATGAACCATAAGTTTAAAGATCCAAATAATTATTATAAAACATCCACACTTCATGTGCACAAAAGTGATAAGACAATGTACAACATTATGTACTACCTATGTATCTAGGAATTTACAACGAAACCGCAAAAACAACAGAACCCACTAAACCTTTATAGGTTCCGATAAACGAAATCTCATTTCTAAATTCTCATGCAGTTAACATGTCCATAACATGGCAAAGGTGTTTCAAGTGAAAATATATCATCCGCAAAATCCTCACTGGATCAAATAACTTGAGTCCCTTGTCGATCTATCCAAATTTGTAACTTACAAATCCTAGTCAACCATTCCTAGATGCCATGGAGGCTGAATCCTTAAAACCCGCAGTGCTCTGGTGTTCCCAGAGGTATTAACGCAGTTGCCGGTAAAGCGGAGGTATTTTGTGCACATCAGTGACAACGGTGGTGGACCCACATAGTAAGGATGAACTTTTCTTGACAAGGATTTCAGATTTGCTAATATATCAAAATGGACTGTCCATCCAAAATGACTCTCTCAAATACTATGGCTCTGTCAGTCCGACATGGCCATGGACAGCAATGTGGTTTGCGTTAAAGCATTGCCTTATAATCACAACGGCCCTTATTTGAAAGTTAGATGAGGTAATGCTCATCAATATAAATATGACATCCACCAACTTCCAGGCATGTCCAGATGGAAACAATTCTAATGTTAGCTTTTTCATGACATCATTAATGTTTTTAGATGATTGGCATCCAATTACCATTTTTCAGAATTCCCCTGCTTCAGTAGATCATGCTCCACTGTTTACATGATGAGAGTATACAGCGCTAGGCTTCACAGAGGAATTTACGTCAATGTCTCACATTCACGATTATAATGTTATTTACTACACTGATAGGATTTGTAACATATCTCATCTTTCCACAACTGTATTCTAATTAATTTCCACTACATGAATCAGGCAGTCCCCGGTTACCGTACAAGAATAGGGTCCGGGAGTTTGTTCTTAAGTTGAATTGTGTATTTAAGTCCGAAACTGTTATTGTTATAATTGTAGATCCGCCAAAAAAAAATTTTGGCCCAGTGACAATTGAGTTTAAACATATTATGCGCTTGTATGGCACAAAGAATTATGCAATAAAGCTTTCATTACAGACCCCTTACAGCGATATTGGCATAGGGCTATATTAAAGCATTCAGAAGCTTCACCAGGGTCAGAGAGGGTCTGTCCGTAAAACTATGGTGTCTTGTAAGGTCGGGTGTCCTTAAGTAGGGGACCACCTGTATGAGGAATATACCGTTCCTGATAGAAGACTGAAGCGGTCATCTGTGACTGTGTCTCTTATAACTATGCATTAAAAACATGGACTTATCCAGTCCATCCAGAAATCAAATTCAGGAGAGATTTCTAAATAAATATTGATTATAATAAGGGGAGGGGGAATTTAAGTTTTTTTTATTCACAATTGAATTAGTGCAAGTAAAAATTGGAATAAATTAAGACAAATTAAACAATTGGAGTGACAATTGCTTATTTATTATTCCCACACACACAGGCCCCTCTTCCGTAGATGTTAGGTACTGCAATTCACATATACTGTACTGTAATGCCGTTTTGCATTATAAGTTCCACATTACACCTCTGTACGAAGTAGCTTTAGGTCTTTTTGTGATTCGTAATTTTTTGGTGAAATTAGTTTATATGAAACTATATGAGTTAGAAATATGTAAAATGCAAATGCAGTAAAAAAAAAAAAAAAAAAAAAAAAAAAAAAAAAAAAAAAAAAAAAAAAAAAAAAAAAAAAAAAAAAAAAATTATATGTAGTAAAAGTAGTATTATATGACCCTAAGATAAACGGCTCTTGATCACACATATGTTATCCCTCAATATGCGAGTAATGTAGGGGCCAAAGCTACTAATAGTCTACCCGTCTAAACTCGGCATATTTCCCATGAAATGGTATGATCTGTCAAACCACTGTTCCAAGAAGACACTAAGTCTTGGGCCCAATTATACCCTTTTTAATTTCTTTAGTTCCGATTAGGTAAGGGACAGGACATATAAAGTGCTTTTTCTTAGAAATGCATACACCCCTGCTGATGCCAGTCCTTAACGCACATCTGTGTTGGGTATGTTTTGGCCCTCTTCAGATGAACAACTACGGTACCATCTTGCATGCTGCTGTCGACAATAAAGAATTGCTTATTATAGCATTGTTTATTACTATTACGCAGCATGCTGACATGTTTTGAGCACGACTGGGCAGGAAGATAATTTCCCCACAAGATGCTCATACAGTGGTACAATGGTAAGCAATAAGTAGCTTGAGAAATGAGGGAAGCCACTCTTGTTATATAGTGACACTAATTCATGTATTCCTGTATTAATCACGACTACTTCCGGACTATTGACTTCCCCACACCTACCTCCACTGATTCATAACCAACCCAAATGTCCTATACAGAGCGAGTCCATAGATCACTGATACCACCCATACAGTGAGGGAGACAGGAGCTATAGAAACTCCATCGTTACATCATCTGTTATGTAATCATAGTATAACCTGGGTGTAGTATGTATGTCTGGGACAGCAGTGATCTAAGACTCCATCTGAATCAATGCTGGTTATGTATCTGTAGTAAACCTTGGTTTATGATAGGGGGTATCAGTGATCTATAGACTCGCATCGAGTACACCTGCTGGTTATGTATCAGTAGTATACCTAGGCGTATGTATGATTGACGCAGTGATCTATAGAACGCCATCTGTACATCAGGGCTATGTATCAGTAGTTTACCTGGGTGTGTGTATGATGTATGGGACAGCATGATCTATAGACTCCAGTCTTACATCATGGCCTTTTTATATCAGTATATACCTGGGTGTATGTATGTTATGTTGGAACCGCAGTGATCTATAACCCGCATCGTATCAGGCACTGGTTTATGTAGACTGTAGTATACTCCTTGGTTTATGTGAGGGGGTATCATGACTATATACTCCATCTGTACATCATGCTGGTTTGTATCTTAGATATACCTGGCCGTGTATGTATGTGACAGCAGTGTCTATAGACGCCATCTTACATCAGCTGCTTATGTATCAGTTAGTATACCGGGTGTATGATGTATGTAGTGGACACGAGTGATCTGATAGACTCCATCGTACAATCATGCTTGTTTTATGTATCAGTAGTATACCTGGTGTATGTATGTATGTAGGGACAGCATGATCTAGTACCTCAAGCTCTGTACTCAGCTGTGTATAGTATCTGTAGTATAACCTTGTTTATGTACGGGGTATCAGTGATCGTATAGACTCCATCTGTTACATCAGTGCTGGTTATGTATCAGTAGTATACCTGGGGCCGTAGTATGTATGTGCCGCAGTGATCTACAGACCCATCTGTACACAGGTCTTATGTATCATAGTATACCTGGGTGTATTAATGTATGTATGGGACACCGCAGTGATCTTATAGCTCCATCTGTACATCAGCTGTTTATGTACAGTAGTATACCTGGGTGTGATGTATGTATGTTATGGACAGCAGTGTCTATAGCTCCATCTGTAACACTCAGGCTGGTTTATGTATCTTTAATACCTTGCTTATGTAACGGGGCCTCAGGTGATCTATAGAACTCCATCTGTACATCATGCTGGTTATGTATCAGTCAGGAGTACCTGGGCGGTATGTATGTATGTGACAGCAGTGATCATAGACTTCCATCTGTCACGGTGCTTATGTATCAGCAGTATACCTGGTGTATGTATGTATGGGGGAGCAGTGATCTTAGACTCCCATCTGTACATAAGGCTGGTTTATATATCAGTAGTTTGACTGGTTGTATGTATGTATGGGACAGCATGATCGATAGAATCCATCTGTACATCATGCTGGTTTATTAGTAGTAGTACCTGGGCTGTATGTATTGAACAACATGATCTATAGACTCCATCTTACATCAGCTGTCTTATGTCACCAATAGTATACCTGGGTGTATGTATGTATGTATGTAATTGGGGGAGAATGTGATCTATAGACTCTCCACTGTACATGGGCGGTTATGTATCAGTAGTAGACATAGATTGTATGTTATGTATGGGACAGCAGTTGATCTAGATGAATCCAGCTGTACATCATCTGTTTATGTATCAGTTTAGTATGCGTGCCTGTGTCAGATGTAGATACATAAACAGCATGATGTACAGATGGAGTCTATAGATCACTGCTCCCTCACTGTATGGGGGTATCAGTGATCTATGGACTCCTTCTGTATAGGACATCTTGGGTTGGTTATGAATCAGTGGAGGTAGGTGGTGAAGTCACTAGTCCGAGTAGTGTTATAATACAGAATACATGAATTAGTGTCACTATATAACAAGAGTGGCTTCCCTCATTTCTCAGCTACTTATTGCTTACCATTTGTACCACTGTATGAGATCTTTGGGGAAATTATCTTCCTGCCAGTCGTGCTCAAACAATGGTTCAGAATGCTGCGTAATATGTAATAACAATGCTATAATAAGCAATTCTTTTATTGTCGACAGCAGCATGCCAGATGGTACCGTAGCTTGTCTCTGAAAGAGGGCAAAACATACCCAACACAGCATGTGGTTAAGACTGGCATCATCAGGGGTGTTATGCCATAAAGAACAGGCACATTTTCATCATGTTCCTGTCCCTTACTAATCGGAACTAAAGAAATTACAAAAGGGTTATAACTGGTGCCCATGGACATTAGTGTCTTCTTGTAACAGGGTTTGACAGATCATTACCATTTCATGGGAAATATGCCAGGTTTAGACCGGGTAGACTCTAGTAGCATTTGGCCCCTACATTACTCGCATATTGAGGATAACATATGTTGACTAATGTTTACTGCATTTTCATTTTTAATTTTTAACTCATATAGTTTTCATTATAAACTAATTTCACCCAAAACATTACGAATTCACAAAAGACCTAAAGCTACTTCTACAGAGGTGTAATGTGGACCTTAATAATGCAAAAGGCCATACAAGTAGAGTATATTGTGAATTACAGTGCAAGAAGGGGCCTGTGTGTGTGGGAATAAAATAAGCCAATTGGTCAACTCCAATTTGTTTAATTTGTCTCTAATTTATCAATTTACTTTGCATAATTCAATTGTGATCATAAAAAAAATTAACATTCCCCTCCCTGTTCATGTAGTGGAATATTACATTAGATACAGTTTGTGGAAAGATTAGATATGTTACAAATCCATCATGTAGTAAATAACATTATAATAGTTGAATGTGAGAACATTGACAGTAAATTCCTCTGTGAAGCCTAGGGCTGTATACCTCATCATGTAAACAGTGGAGCATGATCTACTGAAGCAGGGGAATCCCTTATAAACTGGTCATATGATGCCAATATCATCTAAAAACATATAATGATGTCATGAAAAAGCTAACATTAGAAATGTGTTTCCATCTTGACATGCCTGGAAGTCTGGTGGATGTCATATTTATACTTTGTATGTAGCATTACCTCATCTATACTTTCACAATAGGCTGTGATTATAAGGCCATTGCTTTAAAGCAACCACATGCTGTCCATGGCATGTCGGCACTGCAGCCATAGTCATTGAGAGCAGTCTATTTTGGATTGGACAGTCCATTTTGATATATTTAGCAAATCTGAATATCCATTTGTCAAGAAAAGTTCATCCTTACATCTGTGGTCCACCAACCGTTGTCACTAGATGTGCACAAACTTACCTCAGTCTTTACGGCAACTTGCTTAATACCTCTGGGACACCAGAGCACTGCGGTTTAAGGTATCAGCCTCCATGGATCTTAGGAATGTTTGACTAGGATTCTGTAAGTTACAATATTTGGCATAGATCGACAAGGCACTCTCAAGTTATTTGATCCAGTTGAGGAATTTTTGCGGATGTATTATTTTCAATTGAAACACCTTTGGCCATGTATTGGACTATTAATGCATGAGAATATTAGATACATAGATTTCGTTTATCGGAGCCCTAATAAAGTTTTAGTGGGTTCTGTGTTTTTAGCGTGCTTTCTGTTGTAAACTTCCTAGATACATAGTGACAGTACATAATGTTGTACATTGCTTATCCACTTTTGTGCACTTGTTGTGTGGATTTGTTTTATATATAATGTACTTTGTGTATTTTATTATGTCATGAAGATTTTATAAGGTCATGCCTTTAGTGAATAATGAAAGGGCCCTGCACTAGACTTGTTATACACCTTTAATTGTATCACCTTTTTTATTTGTGTTTAGTGTATTTGTTAGTTTTTGTATAATCTTTTAATACTGTTATATTTTGGTCAATCTTGTACAACCCCTTTAAAAAGAACATCTTGCCAATGTTTTTTTTTTCTAATCCGTTTTTATTTTCTTATTTTAGTTTATTTTTCTTCTCTTTTTATTCCATAATGAGGGCAGTCATCTTGCCTGAGCTCCAGTTTACAGCATAGTCTACAGCAGACTCACAGGAGCATATGTATCATAGTTTTTTTGGCTGCCACTTTTTCAAGTTTCCTGAAGTTGGCCTACTTAATCATTGCAATGTATCTTAAGTTTTTCCCTTTGTCATACATGTGATGAGTTGCCTGTTTAGTCTCACTTTTGCGACTTTTTGTGGTGTGCAACTTTGTAGTCCCAAATAGTAGCTCCCAAAATTAAGTCTAGGTCTAGCATGCTCTATTTTGGGACTTACTAGGTGCAAGAATGGGACAATTTCAGTCCCAAAAGTCTCACAAGTTGAACAAACATCTGGGCTACAAAGATAAATACGGCAACTGCACTAAATCCTTGAGGCAGCTAACTTTGGTACACTGCTGATTCTGCACCTAAAAAGTCTCAAACTGCAAAAAATCTCACAAAAAGTTGCACAAAAAAGTAAAAGAAAGTAATAGGAGTGGTACATGTCCCCCTGGGTCTAGCATGCTCTGTTTTGGGACTTATTAAGTGCATGAATGGGACAATGTCAGAGCCCACAAGTCTCACAAGTTGAACAAATATCTGGGCTACTAAGATAGATAGGGTACACTGCATTAAGTTATTGAGGCAGCTTACTTTGGTCCGCTGCTTGATTCTGCACCTTGTGATGTTAGTGAGGTGACTGCTGGGTAGAGAACCGCTAGTGAATTATTGGCATTAGTTGTTGTTCATAGCAACCAATCAATGTTTAGCTTTTTTGGTAAATGAGCAAAACAATTTTACTGTGCAACATCTGTGATAAATGTAAAGCAAGTTGGACCCAGAAAGAGTTGTCTCCTTAAATGGTCCCTACCAGCTTATCCTGGATTGGTCTTCTCATAGGCCTCTTCCTATACGCAAATGGGGAAGGTATGCATCATTATTTAGGGATATGAAATGCAAATATTTGTCTTATGCTTATGATGCATTTGTCTGATATTGTGTAAACTGCATAAGACTTCTTCCTTATATTTCCACATTAAATGTATCATTGTTTGTCTATAACCTTATTTTGTATTCTGCCTATTCTAATATGTTTTGTAATTTAAGGTTATGTAATAATTTAGATTTCTAAACTTTATCTCAAAAGAAGCATGATCTCCCAGCGCTGAAGATCTTTTAATAGAGATTTAGTCTCTTAGTCTATGAAATGCTGCTGGTATAGTATTACCATATTTTATAGCAGACATATATGTAATAGGTAATTATGTCCATCAAGTCCAACCTTTAAGAATTAAATAAATCTTTTATCTCCATAACCCGTGATGTTTTTTTTCTCTAGAAAGGCATCCAGGCCTCTCTTGAACATGTACATAGAGTCGGCCATAACAACCTCCTGCGGCAGAGAGTTCCATAGTCTCACTGCTCGTACAGTAAAGAACCTTTGTCTATGTTGATGGTAGAATCGCCTCTCCTCTGGGCGTAGAGGATGCCCCCTTGTCCTGGTCACAGGCCGAGGTATAAAAAGATCTTTGGAGAGATCCTTGTACTGTCCGTTCAGGTATTTGTACATTGTAATGAGGTCTCCCCTCGGATGTCTTTTTTCTACACTGAATAATCCCAATTTTTGTAATCTGTCATTGTATTCTATTCCCCCCATTTCCCTAATAATCTTGGTTGCTCTCCTCTGCACCCATTCCAGCTCTACTATATCCTACTGTACACAATATTCCATGTGTGGTCTGACCAGGGATTTGTATAAGGGCAAAACTGTGACTTTATCATGAAAATCAATTCCGCTCTTGACACTTCCTATCATTTTATTTGTTTTAGCAGCAGCCGCCTGGCTCTGGTCACTAAAATTAAGTTTACCCTCCACCAATACCCCCAAGTCCTTTTCAGCTCCAGTTTTACCAAGTAATTGACTGTTTAGAACATAGGTATACTTTTTGTTTCCATGGCCTACCTGTTTCCATGGCCTACATTTACATTACTTTACATGTATCTACATTAAACCTCATCAACCATTTCTCTGCCCACTCCTCAAGATTCCACAAATCCCTCTTTAATGGTAAACCATCGACCTCAGTATTTATTACTTTACACAGCTTAGTATTATCTGCAAATATTGAAACTTGACTGTGTAAACCCACTACAAGGTCATTATTAAAAATATAAAAAAGAGGTGGCCCCAATATTGACCCCTGTGGCACTCCACTGGTAACGTCAACCCAATCTGAGAATGTGCCATTAATGACGACCCTCTGTTTTCTATCACTAAGGCAATTACCTACCCAAATACACAGATTTTCCCCTAGTCCCAGCAGTCTCATTTTATGTACCAACCTTTTATGCAGCACGGTGTCAAATGCCTTTGAAAAGTCCAGATATACAACATCCACAGCGTCCCCCAGATCCAGTCCTGTGGAACATAAATTCAAACATTAAAAATTACGGTCTGTCTACATAGTTCATGTAGAATCCGGGGGTGTATGCCATTTGGCCCCGGTGATTTATCTATCTGGCCATTTGGCCCCGGTGATTTATCTATCTGGCCATCTACCCCGGTGGTTGTGAGGTGGCGCCATACCTATTCCCGCGTCAGCAGGCATGGGTGCCCCCGCGATCCTCGGTGTAACCGTGACAGCGGCCTTTATCTGCTTTTTACAGGACTTATTTTTCTCTCTATAATTCTGTAATGCCGCATAGCTACCTTCACGTTTTAGCACCTTAAATGCCTTATCTTTCTCGCTTATTGCTTTCCTTACAAGAGTAGTTAGCCACAATGGCTTTTTCTTGTTCCTCTTATGCTTTTTCCCAAATGGTATGTGTTTTTCACAGGACTTTTTAATAATATATGAGAACATTGTCCCAATTTATGTCTATAAGGTCTTCCCTTAGTTGCTGAAAATGTGTTGGTTGCCCCTCCACTAATGCTCTTAGTAAAGCGTAATACAAAATCAATGATATTATGGTCACTATTACCCAGGTTCCCCCAACCTGTAATTTTGATACCCTATCAGGTCTGTTGGTTAGGATAAGGTCCAGCAGTGCTCCCCCTCTTGTTGGCTCCAGGACTAGTTGTGACAGGTAATTGTCTTTTGTTGTCGACAAAAACCTGCTACCTTTAAAGGACCTGCAGGTGTCTGCCCCCCAGTCAATATCTGGGTAATTGAAGTCCCCCTTGATGAGTACTTTACCATGCTTTGAAGCCGCATCCATTTGACTTATCAGCAGTTACTGTGCTGCCTCCATTATATTTGGAGTCTTATAACAAACCTCTAGTAACATTTTATTATTTTTCCCTCCCATAGGGACTCCACTTTTTCATTTGCGTCACCGATGTCATCTTGCAGGACGAGCTTGAGGCAAGAATTCACATATAAACAAACCCCTCCCCCTTTTTTATTTATACGATTGTTTATAAAAAGACTAAAACCATCTATAGCAGTGTTGGCGAACCTATGGCACGGGTGCCAGAGGTGGCACTCAGAGCCCTTTCTGTGGGCACCCGGGCCATCACCCAAGCACATCAGCCATGACTCAAAGAATCTTCCTGCAGTTCCAAGCAACTTAAAAGATGCTGCTTTCAGTTATATATTTAAGTGATACTTACTACTTTGTAGGAAGAGGGAGAATGAGTAGACAGGGCCGTATTATTATTTTGAAGGACCTTCTGCTGGCCCCACAATTCTGTGTGTACAGAGGGACACTGGCAAGAAGCTAAAATGATGCAAATTTTCCATCTTGTCCTCAGGAGGCCATTATGATTGAAAGTTGTTGAAGAACAGGGAGCAATAAGCTACTGCTTTAATTTTTGGTTGGCACCTCGCAATAAATAAGGGGAGTTTTTGGTTGCAGTTTGGGCACTCGGCCGCTAAAAGGTTCGCCATCACTGATCTATAGTAACAGTCAAGTCATAGCTACTGTCCAGCCATGTCTCGCTGATACCCACTATATCATATTTGCCCTCCAACATTAAGAATTCCAGTTCCTCCATTTTGTTTGTGAGGCTTCTGGCATTTATGTACACTTTATATGGTTTTCCCTATTCCTTTTCCTTTTTTTCTTATTCCGTAATCTTATTACAGCCCCCCTTCATCCCACATGGACTATGACTCTCCCCAAGTCTCTATCTACACTTTCTTTTTGCCCTGTACAAGTGTAGTTGCCCTCCCCCCAAGTCTTTAGTTTAAACACTCATCCAACCTTCTAGCCATTTTTTCCCCAAAAACATATGCACCCTGCAGAAGAATAACACAAAAATACAGCAGTTACCAGTATACAGCATATCTTTGTGCTTTATGCCGTTGATAAAGCTTATGTCCCTGCCTTGTGCTTGGTTATCGATTTCCCATGGTGACCACCGGTTCCGTGTTTGACTTTGATCCTGTTCCGCCTGCCCTAACCTGTTGCTACATCCTGAACTCTGATCCCTTACTGCCCGTCCTGACCTCCTGCCTGTCCCCGACTACGATTCTGCCAGACATCTTTGTACCTCTCCTTGGCTGCCACCGTGGACAAAGTTGCACCTGTGGAACGACCTGGTGGTACCTCGCCGTAGCCAGTCCAACCTGCTTTGCGGCAGGCTCTGGTGAAAACCGGCTTCCACTTAGATTCAGGTCCTTGGTGTCAGCTTACGTCATCATCAGCGGTGGTCCAATGGGTCCACTACCCCTGGAGCCTGACACTATGCAGTGGAGGCTCTGCCAGCGCCCCCAAAACTCTGAAGCAGTAGCACGGCCTGCCTGGTGTATAAAGCGGGCCTGACTTAATATTTCTTGGTATTATAGTTTTACCATAGTGCTTTTTCTGTAAAAAAAAACACCTGACAACCCCATCCATTTTATTCTCTGTAGTTAATAAACATTCAATAGAACAGGAAGCAGGAATATCTGTTTTCAGTATGGTGGCTCAATAAGGCCACTGCAGCCTGGCCTCCATTCAGCTGAATCTGTAATGATCTGTGGGAATCTGATCTACTACTACATTAAAACTGTTTGCCTCCTGCTCTTATGTTTGGTGGTGCCAATTGTTGATCCCAAACCGATGTAATATTGGAGACCCGTTCTATGGAACCTTGCAAGTTTCACTCTGGCCATTTAGTCTATTAGTAGACTGATACTTGGTAATTCATTTTATGTTATCAATATTATTAATCTGGTGAACACCTTTTAAATATAGAAAGTGGTATGGAAATTTTTTTTATAAATCACCAAAAAATGTTAATATACCTAGTATGGTGATTTGCATAAAAATGAGGAATTTTCTAGTAACACATTTTCTCTAAATAATATAAAATGAAAACCTGATTTTTTTTTCTCTGTAGAATGAATAAAAACACTGTTACCATTCAATAGTTCTTTTAGTCATTTAGTGTCTGTTTAGACATTGATATACTTCTTATGTGAAAGTAGGACTACAGAGGAAATAAAGAGAGACCAAAGGTCAGTTCACAGTTTACTTATTTACTTTGTATTAGTCATGCTGAAATCCTATATGTGGAACTTGATGAAAATCATTCAATGCCATGGCCAATTTTAACTTTTGCAAATAACTTGCAAAACTTATGGCAGACTAAAGTGGTCATTAATGGTCTTCATGTAGCTTCAGTAGTAGTATTCCTCCTGACACTTCCTCCATACACCAGCATGCTAAGCTTGACCTGTGTGCATCCTAAATAGCTTACAACAAGTCAGGCTACCTGTACAGGAAGGTGGACAAAATCGCTAGCATCTGTTTGTCACGTCCGATTTGAATCACTCTGGCATCTATTCTTCATGGATCCTCATAAAATATAATCTACGAGTGATCCATGGACATGCTCAGAACTTTCGGACTGGTTGCAGGGTTGTGGGCACTGTTCCATTCAACAGGGACGGATAAAGGGCGGTGGAGGCCCTTGGGTGCAAAAATTAGTGGAGGCCCCACTTTTTAATTTTGTTTAATAAAACATTTTTGCCACCCCCAAAGAATATTAATAATTCTCCAGAGCTCAGTGATAACATTATTGCCCATATACTGATACTAAATAAAAATGATCAATTTATTGACTATAGAACCTCTTAATACTCAACTCAGCTGCTCATAATACATCAGTTGCTGCAATCCAGCACCCAGCGTTTGTGTTTAGAAACGCTTTGCAAACATCTGGATTGCCGCCTACATTCTAAACCCTAATCTATCTTTAGCTAATACTAGACTACTGTCTACACTTGCCTGTCTAATATGCTAATTTCTGGAGAGGCTACTAGGGCACGGAGTAGCCTCTCCGTGGAGCGGGAGCAAGGGCTACTTGACTCCCCATTAGCCTACCTGCTCGTTCAGGGACAGCAGAGTCTACTTGGGTAACCTGTACTTGGGAAGCCTTTACAGAGAAGCTACTCCATGACCCAGTAGCCTTTCCATAAATTAGCATATTCAACTGTGCCTTAGTTGAAAAGTGAGGGCAGCTGTCCTAGCTTAAATCCGCCTCCTCCCGCCCAGCAAAATGTTTTCCCAAACTTTTTCTGCCTTTGCCTATATTGGCTCCCCCTACTGTGATGTGGTTCCGCCCACCAGCACTTGGACACACCCATCATGGGTTGCGTGAAATGGTGATCTGCAGTTTTTCATACAGTTCTTACTGCTAAATGCACCAGTCATTGAGAGGGACAGCATTCAGGTGAGGACCAGGAGAGGACTTCTTGTCTGCTCAGGCCAAAATTTGAAGAAACACAGGCAGCCTGGAGATAAAAGCCTCAGTAGCAGATAATTTTAAGTGATATGGGAAGGACTTTTAACCTTTTACCAGCAGGTTAGCAGTGGTAAAATTCTGGTGACAGGTCTTCTTTAAACACCAGGTGCTGGTTACCAAACGCATGTGTTTCAATTGAAACATATTCTATCGCTAACAAGCTGCCAACTTGTCAATCACAAACCAACAGAATACTCTTTACTTTAACTTTTCCCTCTCAGGAACATATACTTTAGTCCCACACCCCTCTTTATTCTAGTGCTTCACAGCCCTCTTCTCTTACCTCCTTGTTACACATAGCTTCACAGTACCAGCAACTTGGGGGGACATGCCTCTCCAACCACAGAGCTCCACCCCCTTCCTTTTTCTGGGTATCTACAGAAGACCTGGAGCAAGTATTGCACTGAATTCCTGTATTACTGTACATAGGAATCAGCAGTAAAGGTGTCCTCAAGACATTGATACTGCTGATCATGGGGCATGATGAGTAGTGTGAAAGGAGAATGGTGGGTGTCCCATTAATCCTGTGCACTGGTGGGTGTCCCAGGGATCACGTCCAATGTGACTCCCTGTAATCAGAGCCCTGAAAATGCAGCCGTGTGCCATCCGTTTTTATCTATTGTGGAGAAACATGAAACCCCATACACATAAGAAAGTGTCTGGTTTGGTGGACCATGGGGCTCATTTAACAAGGGTCAGCGGACTGCACTATGCCGCATTTAGAAGAGCTTTTTGTTGCACGCGATCGGATTTTGGCGCATCGGTGCCCGGCTTTCACACGACACAAATCGAGGGGGGGGGGGGCGTCAGGCGATATGACTGGTTTGGACAAAGCGCAGGATTTAACATTTAAAATTTTGTCGCAAGCCATTCACTCACATGCATCAGGAAGAAGATGGTGAACTCCGGCGGACCTCAGTGGGGAAGCGGCAGATGCAGGACATTGGACGCACGATCTTAGTGAATCGTGGCAGCTCCGAATCCTTGTTGGACAATGGACCTCGGAGATCGGGATGGGTAAGTTAATGTGCCCTCATGTGTTGATGTAGAGAAAATGGGAGGCTGACATCTCATAAGTGGTGATATAATAGGACATGTGAAAGATGGGAAAATATCAGCAGGTTCATTCCTGTGACCTTCCTTGTGCTACCAGCATGCTTGTGATATGGAAGAGCTCCCAGTAGAAAGTAAACAGTTAGGTGCAAGCATGCAAAACATTTGTTCATGTTGGCATATTTTCCAAAGTGTTAGATGCAAGGCTTAAATTACTTTTTAGATTATTTTAATTATAGTAAAGTTACTTTTTGATAATTTGTGTAGCATACTTTTATGGATATAACAATCTGTCTTGAGGGAAACCAGTAAACTACACTTTGGTTAATCTGCAGGACAGCAATGCGATTGTATGATGAAAGTATTGCATTGCCTTGTGACATTATCTGTTATGGGATCACCCGGTTATTTGTTATGTAGACAGTATGGCTTTCCCTGTTATGAGGACAAAATGAGCAGTACAAAGAAGTGCCCCATGTTTTCCAGGTAAAAAATTAAATATATTTATAGGTGTATATATATTAGATGTAATGATGATATTCTTTTCCATATTTTTATCAGTCTACATAAACATCATACTTTTTTTAACAAGCTTTCTACACAACTGCATTTTGGCTCCTAACCAAGGATAAAACATAGTCCCTTATATCAGCAGCACTCAACGAAATACATTGACTTGTATTAGTTTTGCATCATGGCGTCAGTAATTGTTTAGGCAAGAATAGTGCTATATGTTGTGCTGTGGGCTACTTATAGGGGCACATTTACTTACCTGTTCCTTGGAGTTCACAAAAAGTACATTATCCGACGATAATGCACTCTGCCGTGATTCACAAAGACCGTGCACCAGATATCCTGCATGTGTCGCTTCCCTGCTCAGACTTCACCTTCACAATCCCAGCGCAGACCCCTGTTAAATACCTGTCAAAGCTGTGCGACCCCTAGTAAATAAGACCCATAGTCTTGCCAACTCTTCTGTAGACGTTCTCTTTTAGCAGGAGACCCAAAGGATGGGATAATGTTTTTGGCTTGTACATTGTTTTATACCCATGCTCATTAACCTTTGAGGAATGTTAGTTATAAAAGTAGTATTCCAGGACTGCTTTTTGTTTTGATCTCCTATCCTCTCACTATCACAATAGTGCGGGCACCTCCACTGATCAGTTGTTGCAGGTTAGTGAGTGCTGCCTCCTTGTCACATACTTGTGAAGTCATGTCCATCTCTTACATGGTTTATCTCCAGCTAAGTGGCATTAAAGTGAATTGGGCAGATGTGCAGTAACAAGCACAGCCACTATACAATATTTAGTGATGTGAAGAATAGGCTGTATATTAAAAAAAAAAGGTCATTTAGACATGATTTTGGATCCAATCATATACCTGTAGTATATCAATACTTCACATAAAAGATATAGCTTTGGTTTAGAGGGACAGGTGGTTCAAAGAATTATCCTGGACATGTATAATTGTATTTTAAATGTGAAACCTGGAGTACATGTAAATTCTGAAGATTTTAGGTTATTCTTATGACCACATTACTGCAAATATATCTGCCACTATGCTGACAGGTGGAGATTTGCCTATTTCAGAGCACATTTGCCTGCTGTATGCTGCGTAGAGATAAAGTGTTACACAATAACAGAGTTTGGCAGTGATGGTGGAATGTTGTAAGGGTCAGCAGTAGTGCAGCGACAGTTCTCTTCTAGTATACTGCTTTTTTATAAATATCTCAGTGAGGAAAGAAACAAGGCCGGAAACAACCCTCTGTTTTTAGTAAATGACAGGAAATTTGTGTAAGAAATTATAAGTGTTCTCAGGGAGTAAGAGATGGGACAGTATATATTGCAGCAAAAAGCCATCGTGAAATAGAGACTTAATGGCTGCTAATTTACCAACAGTTCTAAAATGTCTAGTCTTGTTTTCTATTAGTTCACTGAATGCATCTGTCAACATTTGGTTGTCCATACAAAAAATACTGCCCAGAAAACAGCTGAACATTTATAAAATGACAAAAGAGGTCACACCAGACTGACCCCTGTCACTTCCTATGCTCCTGCCACTCTCTACTTCCTGTAACAGTATGTTCAACAGGGATATGTGACTGATAGCCTATTCTGATCAGTCTGGTTTTCACTGAAAAGGGTCAAAGGGTTGCTTTCTCTTGGAGTAACTGGCAGCTGATTTTGGTGGGTCAAGAAACATTGGAGCAAAAACAGAGGGGCTAGGAGGAGGACTGTCAGGTGCAGCATTCTAGTAAAGGTGAGGATCAGACCAAAGGTCAGGACTGGCAGCTCAGAATTGTGATCAAGGAAAAGCCTTGGTCATCTCAGTGACACAGCAGAGCTGAATCAGGATACAGCAGCATGCTTCTGTGTGAGGCACAATGAACGGTGAGCACTCTGTGACCACCAGGAGGACAGGGGGCCAGCATTACACAGGACCACCGCTACATATAGTATTTATTTGCAATAGTGCAGGGATTACTAATTATCGCAGTGTTTGGTCAACTGTGATTATATATTCATCACCTGCCCATAGAAAAGGTAAGAAATGTGTGTTGTTGGATAATACTTATAAAGAGCGTTGTCCAGGGTTAAAGGGCACCTTTAATATATATATATAATATATAGTTTAGCCATTTATATTTTAGACATTAGATAGAAAAAAGAAGAGAATACAATTCCCAGTCAGTAATATGGGAAACCAATATGAGAAGCATGCAGTGATAAGGGAGATCTGGAAAGGAAGTGTATTCGTAATTGTCTCATGAATTTAGCAATTGTATGTAGAGAACTAAGTCCATGTAAATAAATGTTTTAGCAGTGAACAATTATGTCATTATTTGTTTGTATGTATAACAGTGCGCTGTATAATTTAGTGTTTTTGGTTATATTGGGAAACACTGTGACTGTATCAAACATGACATGCAACATTTTGACATTTCTAAAGTACTGCTTATGAAACAATGGATAGTTTTTGTTGTAGTTTGGGATGTGAGTTATGACTTTCATTGTGTGACCTTTAATATTTTTAGCTTGCTCCATGTATCAGAATATTATAGTCTAAATATATTACTTTATTATATATGTTAGTCTAAATAAAACAATTGTTGTAGATATGTCAGATTTTTTGACAAGTGAAAGTCTTATTTTTGCACAGTTGATACCTTTATTGGTTTTAATGTTACATAGAGAATGACAATTGGATCATTTACAATTAGATCTACCAGCAGTAAATAAAGCATAAAAGTATTATGTAGGCCATTATTCTATTAGGGACCTTGAGTGCTGCAGAAATTATTTTGTAATCTTGGCCAGATATATGCCTTGCCACAAATCTTTCTCTGAGCTCCTTGGGCAGTTCCATTGACCTCACAATTCTCATGTGCTCTGATATGCATTGTGACCAGTGAGGTCTTATATAGACAGGTGTGTGCCTTTCCTAATCAAGTCCAATCAGTTTAATTAAACACAGTTTGACTCCAATGAGGGAGTAGAACCATCTCAAGAAAGATCAGAAGGAAATGGACAGCATGTGAGTTAAAATGAGTTTTACAGCAAGGGGTCTGAATACTTATGACATGTGATACTTCAGTTTTTCCTGAAATAAATTAGCAAAAATATCTACATTTTGTCATAGGTGCCCCTGCGACCCATATCCCAGGCCGCAAGCGCCTCCGTGTGCCCAGGCCTCTCACTCACCTCTCCTGGCTCCAGCTCTGATCCCCGCGATGTCCGCGCTGCTGCGCATGTGCTCCCGTGTCCGGCTATGTAAAATTTAAAGGGCCAGCGCACCACTAATTGCAACTGGCCAGTTGCCTGCCATTATAAATTCCAGCCCCTTCCTATGTACCCTGCCAGATCTTTGTGCTTCCAAAGCTGTATTCTACACCCTCTGCGATTATCCTGATTCCATGGATCCCGCGAGGTTCCGCAACCTGTTTAGGTCGATTTTGCCATCATGGTTGTCCAGTAGTGCCGGCAGATTGCCGCACAAGGTCAGCAACTCGAAAAGTCACTGCCATGCTGCAGCAAGTAATGGCTACTCAGCACCAGCGTCAAGTTCCTGCGGTTTCTTCTGCTACGCCGGTTTGTTTGTCTTCTGCGGAACCCAATCTACGACTCTCCATGCCGTCAAAATATGATGGGTATCCCAAGTTGTGCAGGGGCTTTATCAAGCAGTGCTCCCTGCACTTATGCCTACGCAGTTCGTCACAGAACAAACGGTCTAAAGTGGCTTTCTTCATCAGCCTCCTTGCCTGGAAGGCCCTGGCATGGGCTACTCCCCTCTGGGACAGGAAAGATATCACCACCTTCTTTGCCGAGTTCCAGTCCCTCTTTGAGGAACCAGCTTCTTCTGCTGAGACTGCCCTGCTGAACTTGCATCAAGCGGACTCATCTGTCGGTGATTATGCGGTTCAGTTCCGTACCCTGGTTTCAGAGCTTGCCTGGAACGAAGCCGTCCTGGTCGCACTTTTTAAAAAGGGATTGTCTGGTCAGATAAAAGACGCTCTGTCTGCATGGGACCTTCCCTCTAAGCTGACTGAACTTATCTCTCTGGCCACTCAGATAGACATCCGGTTTACTGAGCGCTCTGAAGAGCGCAAGTCAGGACCCATCGTCTGCCCCGCTTGGCTCCTGTCTTCCAAAACCATCTCAGTCGTCTTCCGTGTCTGTTGCAGAGGAGCCCATGCAAGTGGATAGAGCTTGTCTATCTCCCCAAGAATGTGCCAGATGAAGACAGGAGAATCTCTACCTCTATTGTGCCAGCGCAGAGCACTTTTTTTTATCTTGTTCAGTCCGTCCACTGGGTTCAGGAAAACACCATCCCTAGGTGAGAGGAAAGCGTCTAATCATCTGAATGTCCCTGCTCTTCACAGTTTTGGAACAGGCAACCGGCTTCAAGTCTCAGCCTTCCTGGACTCTGTCTCTGCAGGGAATCTCGTGGATGCTGCCTTGGTCTACCATCATCACTTTCCTGTGGTTCGCCTAGAGAAGCCGCTGGTTATGTCTTCCGTCAGTGGACAGATTCTCCATGACCCGGTCCAGTACCGTATTGAGCCCTTGTCTCTGCAAATTAGGGCGTTGCACAAGGAGAGACTGTCGTTTTATGTGCTCCCTACTTCCTCAATGCTATTGGGCCTCCCGTGGTTGCAGCAACACACTATGGTGCTCGATTGGCAGGGGGAGACCGAAGGGGGGTACTGTCACAGGAGCCCCTGCGTCCCATATACCGGGTCACAGGCGCACCCATGTGCCTTTGTGTGGCCCGGGCTCTCACTCACCTCTCCCACCTCCAACCCGCGCGATCCTGTGTCCTAGGCGGGAGCGCCGGCTCTGTAGAATTTAAAGGGCCAGCGCACACCACAAGTTGGCGCTGGCCAGCTGCCTGCCATTATAAGTTCCAGCACCTTCTTATGCCCCCTGCCGGATCTTTGTGCTTCCATGCCTGAGAGAAAGCTGTATTCCAAGGTCTCTTTGATTATCCTGATTTCCCATTGTGACTTCGATTCCGTTCCTGACTCCGATTCCGTGCTGCCTATCCTGACCTATTGCTACGTTCCCGACTCCGATCCCGTGGTGCTGTCTCAACCTCCTGCCTGTCCCGACCACGAGTTTGCCTGGCGATTCTGTACTACGCCTTGGCTGCCACCGCGGACAAAATCACGCCTGTGGAACGACCTGGTGGTACCGTGCCTCAACAAGTCCAACCTGCTTTGCGGCAGGCTATGGTGAAAACTGGGTACCACTTAGGCTCCGGTCCCAGGTGTCGGCTTACTCCGTCGTCCGTGGTGGTATAGAGGATCCACTACCACCGATCCTGACACATTTGGTTTTTTTTTGTCAAGATGGGGTACAGAGTGTGCATTCATGAGACAAAAAAGAACTTCTTTTGATCTTACCATTTGGCTGCAATTAAACAAAGAGCGAAAAATTTAAAGTGGTCTGAATACTTTCTGTAACCAATGTATCTGTTTAAACGTGCCTTTGTGTCGCAGTCGTAGTAAGAATACACAGGAAGTTTAAATGCTCTATTTATCTATTAATTGTCCTTAATTTATGAACTTGTAATTAAAACGATCACTATAAACCACTTACACATATTGCATGTTAAATGTAATAAACTAATGAAGTATGGTCCCATATGATGTTTTCACTGCATGATAAATTCTGATATAGTTTTTAGCTAGCTCCATAAAACACCTCTATTATTTTTGGGATTATGTAAACAGTACTACTGAGGCCATAAAAGTAAACCAGGGTTGCTATAAACATTAAATTATTGAAGCGAGTGATGTTAATTATTGGTTCTAGGAACATAATTAGCCTTCCATCATTCCTCTTGTGATGAACACACATTGGTTATGTGTATTTTCTTAAAAGGTTTGGTTCATACTTAATAATTTAGACACCAATATGAGCACAACTCAACTTGATCCAACCAGTCATTGAGCTGCATTAAAAAAACTCTATGTCCAGTTACTGTGATTATTTTAATATTGTTTTGTAAATGGAGGAGATAAGTGTCTAATCGATCAGTATCTGACCCTAGGGACCACCAGTGATCAGGAGGACGAGGACCTAGAAGTCCCCTAAAGTACCTGTATGAATATAGCACTGGAAGTCCTGTAGGAGATAAAGCAACACATGCTTACCAGCTCATACATTTTATCTACCGTATCTACTTTATTAACTTCTTTAGGAACTTGATACTTTATAACTCAGTTTCTATGTGTTAACAGTCATCCTTCATTTACCAGGGCTAATATATTTTCAGCTTAGGAGTCCCCTCAATACATTAAAGATTGATATATAAAAGCATGGGTCTTTATTAAAAATATATACAAATATCCGACTGTTGTGCACTGGGATAAGTGATAACATTGTGATCAGTGGCGGTCTGACTTTCACCCACTCTTTATCTTGGAGCTGTGTCATGGTTCCCTGCTCAGTGGGTCTTTGTGCAAGAATAGAAGTCATAGAAACACTGTTTATCTATCACTGCAGCTCCCGTATTTTTAGAAAAAGTGGGGGCTCCAAGTGCTCTTCCCCCTCTGGTTAGAGAGTGATGGCACGTTGTGCCGGTATGTGGTCACCTACAATAGGTGCAAAGCCATGTGAATGATGATGGTATATTGAAAAATGACTAGTATTCCTCACAGATAAAGTCCAGGTAATTATCTAGTTATTAATTTACTACCTTCTTGTCATTGATCATGTGAGAAAAATGCGTTTCCAAGTCTGAGGCTATGGTTATCTTGCTTGGCTTTCAATGTTTCCATAGCATGAAATAATGTAAGGGAGGACTGGCAGTCTTGAGGATCCTAGTTTAGAGACCTCGGTTAGTATAATCTGACATCACAATATAGAATATTGATTTTTAAGGTGGAAACATAATCATTTATATATTATGTGTTGAATATTATCACCGGTGAATATAGTCATACATTGATCACGTAGCTTTATGAGAGTTGTCGGATATCTGTCTTATATCCTGTGCTCAAAGTTGATTGCAGTGCAGATTGAGGATGAGCTTACCTCCAGTTTCCCCATTCTTCCATTTTCCCTAATGCTGCACGGATAAAAGACTGAGTTAAAGAATTTGTGCCTTTCCTGACTTATTGTAATCGTCAATCAGTACTAAACATACAGATATTTTAATGGTAGCTACAACTGTAGCTTGGCGACATGGTATTGACGCACCAAGCCACACGGAATGTTGCAAGGTAGTGTGCACCACAAAATACAATGTTTCATTACAACCCCTGCAGGCAAAAGTTGTGCAATGATTGTCTAGTGCTAGCCTGATGGCACATCATAGGCTATGTAGCAAAATAATTCTGCCCATTGTTAGCGAGGTTTTTATGCGGTGGTTATGTTTTCCTCTTGGCAGATTGAGTGTGCCATGTGACCCATTTAATGT
Source organism: Engystomops pustulosus (assembly GCA_019512145.1). Taxonomy (NCBI): domain Eukaryota; kingdom Metazoa; phylum Chordata; class Amphibia; order Anura; family Leptodactylidae; genus Engystomops; species Engystomops pustulosus. Next base: position 132,514,406 of record CM033643.1, read on the forward strand.
CACTGAAGTTTATTGCTCCTTCTGTCAGTTGATGTCAGATCACTCGGCACGCAGGTTGACTGTAAAAGCTATTAAATATGCTTCTTTGTCTTGTTAAAGCAGGAAGGACAGCAGTGGAAATGAATCAGTGAAAAGGAAATCATCTCCTGAGCCAAGAACTTTCTTTCACTGCTCAAAGTTTTCATCATGGACAGCAAGGAAGAGAAGAAGGAGAGAAGACCAGGCTACTTTGCAAGGTTGGTTCTCACAGTACATTGATCTAGGTTGTTCTTTAGAGTGCATGTGCTGAGTAGGCTTTCCCTCTAGACTCTCCCAGTGAAGGGCCTGAGACATAGTTGGGTCTTATATAGAATGACGTAAATACATTACCTCTAGTATACAGTAATATATTATGTCCTAATAAGCGTATAAGAGTGAAAGCATGTATATCCAAGGGGATGAAAGAAACAAGCCCCTACCAGAAACATATTTTCCAGTAGAGGGTAGGATCGAACATACCCAGGTTTGCTAAGTGGATGATTTGGTGGCTGCTTATAAACATGGTCGATACCATTTTCATTTAATCGGAAATACTTCTCGTGTCTTTTACAGCAAATTTTTCACCCTGTTGTTTTCCTTCTAGAGTAGTGAACAGTCCCAAAATATGGGGCAAACATTGAATTGAAGGTTATGTTCTGCCCCCAGACTACTAGTTGTGTAACCCTGCATCAGATCATCAATATCCAATTTAACATACTGTATATACTTGTGTATAAGCCGAGTTTCTCAGCACAATCATTTTAATGGCGCATGGCTGCAGGGCATTTCATTAGTGCGGGTCCATGGCTGCTGGGCGTTTCATTATTGTGGGAGCCACGGCTGCAGGGCTAGTCATTAGTGCCGGGGCCATGGCTGCAGGACATTTCATTATTGGGGGGCCATGGATGCTGGACATTTCATTATTGAGGGGGCATGGCTGCTGGACATTTCATTATTGGTTGGTCATGGCTGCTGGACATTTCATTATTGAGGAGGCATTGCTGCTGGGCATTTCATTATTGGAGGGGTCATAGCTGCTGGACATTTAATTATTGAGGGGGCATGGCTGCTGGGCATTTCATTATTGAAAGGGCTCTGATATACATTTTATTAATGAGTGGAGACTGCTGGACATTTCATTGATGAGGGGAGGTTGCCAGACATTTTATTAGGTTAGCGGCTGCATTTCCCACCCTAGGCTTATACTCAAGTTAATACGTTTTCCAAGTTTTTTGTGGTAAAATTAGGGATCTTGGCTTATATGCGGGTTGGCTTATACTCAAGTAAATACAGTATGTTCCTCTTTGTAACAGATCATTTTCATGTTAGTGGACAGGGCGCACTATTAGGAAGTCCAAAAAAAAAGTTTTGTTTATAACCTTTGTACCTTACAAACTGTACCTCTACAGTTTTCCATACAGATTTGAAAATTGCAGTAGGTACTTTATAATTTAGGTTTATGGTGCCTTACATGTTCACACTATATTATGGAAGTTCCAGCTTTTGCAAATGTTTATAGTAATTTGGAGCAAGAATGTACATACTCTAGAGGTAGGCCATGTTCCTTTTCACCATTTCTTTGTACAACCAAATTGTAGCTGGAATCCTGCCACCTTGCACCCTTATAAATTTTTTGAACTTACAACTACAAGAGACCTATCTTATGGTTTGAGTTTTACTGTTCTGTTATGTAGGATGCTAAGTTTCTTGATCATTTTATTTGTCATATTCAGAGAAGGCACCTACTTGTAGATAAATGTATTTCCTATTCAAATTTCTCAACACATTTCCCTACGAGAAACAAACCTTTAATCGGATTCCCAGAACACAAACTCAATTGATTCAGTGGGGCACATTTACTTACCCATTCTGACACGTTCCCCAAAAGTGCATCCCACAGAATGCACTCTGCCGCGATTCACGATTCATGATCATGCGCCCGATATTCTGCATCTGTCGCTTCCCCACTCAGGTCCGCCGGAGTTCACCTTCTTCTTCCTGGTGCATGTAAGTGTTTGATCTTGCGACACAATTTGAAAGTTAAATCCCGCGCTTAGTCCGAATCAGTTGGATCATCTGACGGCACACCCTCCGATTTCTGTTGCATGAAAGCCAGCTGTGCCAAAATCCGATTGTGTGCAACACAATCCCGCTAAATACCTGTCACAGCAGCGTAAAACCCGAAAATGTTGGAAAATCCAACAAAATTGCGTCCACAACCCTTAGTAAATAAGCCCCATTGTCTTTACTTCTATCCATGTATCACTCTAATTCACTGTTATTAACCAAATTACAGCATTTCACAGATATAATTCTAACCTGTCTCTAACCTGTACACAATTCCAGTTGCCCCTAGACTGGACCTTGTAACTTCTGACTTTAGGGTTGGCAACCATCTTGCCTGAGGCTTCACGGAGCTTGTCTCTCTCTCTCTCTCTGCTCCCTGCACTCTAACCCTGTCCCCTGCAGTTGAGGACAAACTTTACACTGACACATACAAGGACATTCTGCCGGCAGCAGCAGCAGCATGAGGAGCACTACAAGCTACAGACAGATAAGTTACTTATCGGGGGAGGAAGGCACAGCAGATCTAGTATGTTGTGGAATAGCAGAGATGTAGGAGAGTTGACATTGTGTGTAATAGGCATCTCATGGATCTCATCATCTCTGATGATAATAATAATAATAATTCCTTTATTTATATAGCGCTCACAGACTACGCCGCGCTACACAGAGTTTGCCAAATCTCTGATCTGTCTCATCTCTCTTTCTATGTGTACAATGTATAGAAGGTAAATGAAAGTGTACATAAACTTGTACCCTGATAATCTAACCAATAATGTAATATAAAAAACAGCAATAAAACTGAGTAAAATTGTGAAGTAAAGGGTTAAAAAAGATCTGCATTGTGTTAACATCCTGTGGATAGGGCCAAACATTCTATTCTGTGGATAGGCCCTAACTTGTTTAGTGAGAGAACCCCTTTAATTTATTGCAAAGTGTCACGGGTGCTCCTGCGTCCTTCCACTCGGGTCGCAGGCGCACCCGTGTGCCTCCCTGTGCCCCCTCAGCGTTGCTACGGGCTCACCTGTCCGCGATCCAGCGCTGGCTCCCATGATCTGGCTCACACGTCCCTGCCTCCTAGGGTGTGCGCGCCAGCTTCTCCAGATTTAAAGGGCCATTTCCAGATTTAAACTAATCTAATAAATAGACAGCTTCCTCCCTCATGCCCCTGTTGGATCTTTGTGCTTCCATGCCATTGTGAAAGCTTTGCTCCTTGCCCTGTGCATTTAGACTGATTTCCCATTGTGACCTCAATACCATTCCTCACTTCACTCCTGTGCTGTTTGTCCCTGAACTTCCGCTATGTCCCCAACTCTTATCCCGTGCTGCCAGTGATGACCTCCTGCCTGTCCCCGACTCCCCCTCTGCCCCACAATTATGCACCCCGCTTTGTCGGAAGTCGCGCCTGTGGAGTGACCAGGTGGTACCACGCCGCAGTAAGTCCAACCCGCTTTGCGGCGGGTTCTGGTGATAACTGGGTACCACTTAAACTCTGCTCCCAGGTGTCGGCTTACGTCATCGTCCACGGTGGTTCCGTGGGTCCACTACCCCTAAATCCCGACACAAAGCCAATAATATACAAAGGTGTGAAGCGGTACAAATTTTATTTCGTTATTCTACAGGACCATCACAATATTATTACAACTTGTGCTTATTCAGTGGACTACAGACAACACTTTATGAACAGTCACAGTCAGTAAGAGGCTCCTTTAGCCCCGCACAATAATAACACTTTGTAGTTACAAACAGCAGTAGGAAAGTATCTGTAATTTGGGACTGTAGGAGAATTTTATAGGAGATTCAGATGATATGTAGATTGATGATAGAAGATAAATATGAAAGATGATATCGATCTATAGATAGATAATAGAAAGGAGATAGCTATCTATCTAGAAGATATATAGATAAATAGATAAACAAAAAGCTAGATGGATAATAGTTAAACAAATATATAAATAGGAAATTATCGGAGATAGATAACTAGAGGAATAGATTTATAGTCAGGAGATAAATGATAAGCATCTTCACCCTGGCATTCATCCAAGGGGTATTAAAAGAGTAATGCATCCTCTGCCCACAAAATAGAGGAGCCAGCACCAGGAGTGCTACATCATTATACAGGCTGTCAGTCATGTGTATAGGAGTATCCCATACACACACACAGTATGCAGGGGGCCTGGCCGCCTGCATCAGGAGTGTTACATCATTATACAGGCTGTCAGTCATGTGTATAGGAGTCTCTCATACACACACAGGCTGCAGGCGGCATGGCCACCAGCATCAGGAGTGTCACATCATTATACAGGCTGTCACCCATGTGTATAGGAGTATCTCATACACACACAGGCTGCAGGGGTCGTGGCTGCCAGAACCAGGAAGCACATAGAGGAGCCAGCATCTGGAGTGCTGGGGGTGTGGCTGTGCCTCCAGTCATGAATAAGCTGGACAGCTGTGTATGATAATAACTCATTGGACCTCTCTCATGTCATTTGCATAAAGCATACAGGGACAATGTAGGGACAGAGGCAATGCTTTCTAATGGCACTTCATGAAAATATATTTTGTTTTGGGTGGTTAATTTGCCTGACAGGTTCTCTTTAAGGCTTAGACTGATTAACTGTGCAGGACTGACTAGCAAATAATTCTAGGTAAATAATGTGGGTACACCTCCCTTATAAGCCTTTGTGCCTTGTATATTATTGCAGGTCTTTTATCTTTGGAAATTAATCTATTATATTACTCTGTACCAATGCCAGGAGTTTGTTATTCACACAGTCTTGCATTGTCCTGGTCTGTCTTGTTCGTTTTCAGTACATTACTATTTTGCAGTCGTATCTTTTTTTACATTTGTCTAATGATTAAACTGAATCACTGAACATGAATTTAACATTAAAATTATTTCATTTGATTCCAACTGCATTCACACGAACATGTGATTTCTCCAGTCCCGTATTTCTGTGCTGTATGAGACTGTATATACATGATGTTTTTCATCTCTATGCAGCACATATGTAACCTGTATTTATACGTCCCTATAGACTTCTAAGGGCACATGGCACCGAAATACAGGAGAAAATAGGACATGCTCTATATTTTTATACGGCTAGTATACGGTAAGGTACTGTGTTAACAATGACAATACAAATGGTTGGACGTAATGTGGTATTTATGCCATGTGGCATAAATGATACATGTAGCATATGGCTATTTTCATATGGTCGTGTGAATGCAGCCTAAATTAAAAAATCTCTCATCTCAGTTGTCCTGAACCCTATGAACTGATGTAAAACATGGACATTCACCCCTCTTTCCTCCATAGGAAGATTAGCGGCCACGCTGCATATCTATACATGTTCTATATTTTGCGACAAAGTCAGCTGACTCCGTGTCAGTGCTGGAAGCCATAAAAGTCTATGGGGGTCGTGATCTGGTCACAAATCATGTAACCAGATCACAACCCCCCATAACAGCTGTCTGAAAAAGCCCTTAGGTAGACACTTTTTAAAGACAGTGTTAGGTAGGTGAATATCTTTCAGTGTGTTTTAGTAGCAACAGGACTGTGAAAATCTATAAGTATATAAATATATTTTCTGGGATTGTAGCAGGACTTTGTCTCCTTAAACTGATCTTATTTTAATTCTCTGCATTCAAACTGTTCGACAACTGCTTCCTTCTGTAGAACTGTAATAGGTTTCAGGTTTATTGCTACAGCTGTCAGAGCAGGGGGGTGTAGATCTGCTTAAAGAGATCTTGCATAACAGGGCACCAAGTTCAGCTACAATCCTGTAATATAAATGCATTTTTCAGTGCAGCTGCATTGAGCAACACATAAAGGTATGGTTACATAGATCTCTAGTGGTACTCACTCATCTCAACATAGCATATGGCAGTGGCGGCGAACATATGGCACGGGTGCCAGAGGTTGCACTCAGAGCCCTCTCTATGGGCACCCATGCCATCACCCCAGCGCAGAATTCACCAGACAGGACTCAAGGCCTCTTGCAGTCCCAGGCAGCCCAGGACCCTAAAAGGAAGCTACAATGATTACACAAGCTTTTTCTCCTTCTTTCTACTGTATTGGTGTCCTCGGGTGCCTATATGATTTAAACCTGTGACAGAGCAGAGAGTAATAAGTTACTGCTTAAATTGTGGCTTTGGCACTTTGCGAAGAATATGTGGGTTTTGGATGTAGTTTGGGCACTCGGTGTCTAAAAGGTTTGCCATCACTGGCATATTGTTTGATTATGATTCTTAGGGTTATGTTCTACTTGGAAACCTTCATTTCTGCCATTAATGTTGCATATATTATTATATTGTAACCTTTCAGAGCATCAATATTTACTAATTATAACGTGTATAATGTTAGTAATTTCAAAACATTGAATTGGTGTTGACTGATGTGATCATACATCATTGTGATGCTCTGAAAATAACAAGTATTATGGATGCCCACTTTCCTACTACTACTGGAATTTCATATACCATATGACACCTGCAGGGTCAATGCATCAAAATCTGCAACCAATCTGCATATATTATTATTATTATTTCACCACTCTCAATGCAATAGGTATTTGTTTAGACTTTGGACTGGGATTGCCTTGTGAAATAATTCTGTAGCCTCTACATTCTCTCTATATCCTCTAAATTCTGAAGATCTCATTGGATTAAATGGGACTGTATTACATACCAAGGTCATAGCAAGGAAGGTCATGATGAGTCCATGTTTCTACAGGTCAAAGCTATCTCAGTAGCATGAAGATGATGTGCTCAATGTTAGTCAGGTAGATGTAAAGTTATATCTGATCATTATAAAGCATCCAGAGAGCTTCACTAGAGGTCTGTCTGTAACAAGGGGTTGTCTGTTAGTTAGGTGTACATAAAAGGGTTGTCCACTTTCACCAAATAATTGATATTTGTGTAAGGAAAAGTTCTACAATTTTCCAATATATGCATCAATTTTTCATGGATTTCTAGATCTCTGCTTGCTGTCCTTCTATTGAAAGCTTCTATGTTTATTTACAGTGGATAGAAATCTGTCCATGGTCCAGGTGCACAAACCATTAATTACTAATTACTCTCTGTGATAATAATGGCTCATGCACCCGCATGTACATCACATCACCATTGACAGATTTTTATTCACTGGAAGTAAACGTAGAAACTTTCTATAGCAGGACAGCAAGCAGAGATCTAGAAAACTCTGAGGTACAGAAAGTATATTGTAAAATTGTATAACCTTTCCTTACACAAACTGTATGACATTTTTGCTGAAAGTGGACAACCCTTTTAAGTCGGTACTGCCTGTATGCACTATATACTGTACTGCTCATATACCCTCTACCAACCTTTAAATATCCCTCATAACCATGTAGATGGCTAGTAACTACTTCTGTAATTCTCTGTTTGGATGCCTTTGTTCTATTCATCTCCAATTCAAATGTGTTCATACATATCCATGAGATAAAATAAGCTATAATAATAGTGGTTGTTGTCACCACAGAGAAACATACAAAGTTCTTCCCTGCCAATATCCATGGAAACCATGCTGTCTGTCACCGCCATAGCATTAGCAGCTGTGGGTGTACAAATATTAGTAGCACTGCCCTTGTAAAGGTCTCGCTGACAAATGGCTAGAAAGAAGCTGCTATTGTAAAGACTATCAGATATCTGAGTGATTACAAATTGATGCCAAAGTCCATACGATGTGTAAAAGGAAAATAGATATCTATATGCAAATGTTAGAAATGGAAAACCTGTTCCGGGGTTCCCTATCTATAATGCATCATTTAAAGCACTGATTACTTCTTATTAGGAAGATACACCATATAGGCCCTTAAAGGACCTTAAAGGACAGACTCCAATAGCCTATGAAAATGTAGTGCTTTTTAATTGTTTATTTTACTTTACCCTACTCCCTGCCAATAGTGTGTGGTGAGTTTTGGCGGGGAAGGATCAGGCAGTTCATACTGGAAGAGTCGTCTTCTCCTCACTCCTTCCTCCCCTACTTCTCACTAAGGGGAGCAGGGGAAAGGCTAAAGAAGGACTTGTGACGACTGAACTGCCCTCCCCAGGACTCACCACACACTGTTGTCCAGGAGCCAGGTAAAAATTGATTAAAAAGCTGTGTATTTATTCATATTGCCGACAAAGGCATTTTTGAAATGAACATGCCATAGGCTATTGGTACCAGGTAAAAATGACCTACCTGATGACAGGTTCCCTTTAATGCACCAGGGCCTGAGTCTGACTCCACCATTTGTATCCCCACACGTAACACCCAAGTGTACAGTTCCCTCACCATGGGAGATGGACTCATTTCACTATGTAATGTAAACATACATTATGTAGCTTCACATAGTACAACTTACCCTTATTTTCAGAGGAAAGCAAAAAATGCTAAACATGAGCTAATCATTAAATAGGACCTGCCACCTATAAAAAGGCACTAGGAGCTGCTTACCAAAGTAAGCAGCTCCTACTACTAGCCAATTTTTAGCAGAACCCTCTGATAAAGCTAGCAGACACTGCCGCAAAGTACAATAGGCGCTCAAAGCGGTCCGCGGTATTCATGAGGGTGTGAGACTACGAGGCGGTGACTACCGCATGAAGCTCAGCAGTCACCGCTGGCCTATGGAGTGGGAGGAGCGGTCTCCTCAGACCGCCCCTTCATTAATATGCCGGACTGCTTTGAGCGCTGTCTAGCGTCCTGCTAGCTTTATCAGAGGGTTCCGATAATGCTAGCAGTTTATCACTGCTAAAAATGGGCTAGCACTAGGAGCTGCTTACATTAGTAGCTACTTACTTTTTTTTTTATAGGTGACAGGTCCTCTTTCACTGCTTCATGTCAGTGTGCTTAGTATGTCAGTTTGCTTAGTTTACACTCCTTCATTCTGTAGATGTCCTTTAAGAATTAGTGAAACCTTGATTTTTCTGGACAAAGAGGAGACGCTTTGGCAACATTTTAGGCTCAGTGGGGCACATTTACTCACCTGGTTCAGTCGCGATCCAGCTGCACATTCTCGGACGCTGATTCGGGTCTGCCGGGATTCACTAAGGTCCGTGAGCCCGATGTCCTCCAGGTGTCGCTGCTTCGCTGAGGCCCGCCGGAGTTCACCTTCTTCTCCTCAGTGCATGTAAGTGCTTATCTTTCGTCAAAAATTATTTTTAAAATTCCGCATTTTTTCTGAATCCATTGGGTTGTCCGACGGCAACGCCCCGCAATTTCTGTCACGTGAAAGCCGGCGCCCATGCGCCAAAATCTCAAGGCAATTCAGGGCAAATCGGAAATCGTCGGGAAACCCGACGAAAGTGCGCGATTCTGACCCTTAGTAAATGAGCCCCAGTGTGTTGCTCTGCAACGCTGAGGAGCAAAATCTCCGAAACAGTAGTAGTCTGCAGAGAAAACTGGTTTGGCCATGATTAATATTGATCAATATTCGTATTCTCCCTATTTTCCTCTAGGGGACAAAAAATTGCTTATAGTTCTCCTCAATGTCTCAACAGAGGGTATGTAATTTTACTATAGTTTGTGGAGAAGAAAATGAGCTCCTCTGATTCAGATTTATCTTTGGAAACTCAGAGAAGTGAAACCTAGACACCGGACTTTTCATGTTAATCTTTTACATGGTACCTTGTGGTGCATAATATTATATTGATTCATTTTTGCCACCCCATAGCATGTTATTATTGAAACACAGGGTGTTCATTTTATCCATTATTTTGTGCATACATGCTTGTGTTATTCTTACACCACAAAATATGATGAGCTGCCAGTAAAAGATTACAGCTTATTTCTGAACGGCCAGATTCACAACCGAAGGAATAAGAACCATACATGTCTTTTTCCCAATGAGTGTTGTTTTTAAAACGCTTGGCAATGGCTGCTGTCCCACAGAGAGGTAGTCTATTATGACAACATGGCCGATGTGTGCAGTAAATATGACCTCATTAAACTGCTTTTTGTCTAGTTGAACAAATTCAACAAAAGAGGAATTGAAAAAGTTGACCTTTTCCAGTGAACAAAGAATTCCTGAAAATGAGCATTTGTTCCTAGGAGAGAGTACCTCCGTAGTATGGAATCAGATGGATTCTGCAATGTTTTATTCTGTGAAAGTTAAGAGGACATGCCATACATGTCTAATAGATGGGCATCTAAATCCCCACCTCTGTACCCCCTAGACCAGTGATGGCGAACCTTTTATACACCGAGTGCCCAAACTAAATGATGGGTATTGGTTGTAATCTGATGTGCCATTTTAAGCAGTAACTTACCTGTTTCTTCCACTTCTTTAATTGTATCGGTCGCCTGAGGCCACCAATACAGTTGAAAGAAGGAGGGCAAATTCAGACTCTCATTATAGCTTCTCTCCAGGGTCTCTCTGTAGAGGGAGAATGGTGGGTCCAGCAGGAAGACCTCCAAAGATAATGCACTTCTTTCAACACCTTCTCTATTTTCAAGCAGTTCCAAACAGCCAATGAAGTGTTGCTGTAAAATAGTGCTGAGTGCAGCATCTCATAAATTGCCTAGGACTGCAGGAAGATTTCATGGATTCGTTCCTGTTTGGTGACCTCAGTCCTGGGCTGATGGCCTGAGTGCCAACAGAAAGGGCTCTAAGTGCCACCTCCGGCACTAGTTCCATAGGTTCGCCATCACTGCTCTAGACCATCAGTTTCATACTGCCAAGCTACATGCACACTGCCATGTGCTGTGCCATGCTCTGGCTGCATGATTTGCGGCCAGATCACGGATGTCATTGTAATTGGAAGCCCGACATCGCACATTGGGGCTTATTTACTAAGGGTCCGCAGCCGCACTTTAGCCGGATTTTCCAATGTTTTCAGGATTTGCGCCACTGTGACAGGTATTTAACTGGGGATTGTGTTGCACGCAAATGGATTGTGGCGCAGCTGCACTGGCTTTCATGCAGCAGAAATTGGGGAGCGGGACGATCCGACTGATTCGGACTGAGTGCGGGATTTAACTTTAAAATTGTGTTGCAAGATCAAGCACTTACATGCACCAGGAAGAAGAAGGTGAACTCCGGTGGACCTGAGCGGGGGAAGCGACACATGTACGATATCGGGCGCACAATCTTAGTGAATCGCAGCACACTGCATTCCGGTTGGACAATGCACTTTCAAGGAAAGCACCAGGACAGGTAAGTAAATGTGCCCCATTGTGTCTCACCGCACTGTGTCTGAGCAGGTCGCACTGCAACATATAGAGTTGTGTTTTGCAGAGTGGCCAATTAGCTTTCTATGGATCGCTCTCCCCTCCTCTCTCCTCCCGCCTTGCGGCTCATGGTACATGTGCGCTGCTATTGCAGTGTAAATGTAGCCTTAGTGATGGTCACATTACAAGTAAACAGTTCACTTTTATGGGAGTCAAAGAGATAATGCAGTTCAGTCCAGGAAATATGCACATTTTTTTCAAGGATGGGATAAGAAAAACATTAAGAGATATGGCAGCTCCTTAAAAGGAACCTTCCACCTCAGGTGGTAGGTGGATCTATAGGTTGTGGGGATAGCCCTTTTAAAGGACTAATCCTCACATCCCCGCAATTTTTTAATAATTATTATTCCCCTGATATGTAAATTTTCTAAAGAGGCTGGAGCTGAAGCTACATGGCGCGGCTACTCCACGCCCCTGTAGCCTCTTTGAAACTTTTACCAGAAATCTTCGGCGCATGTGCAGAACAACAGGCCCGGATCTTTGGTTTCTGGGACGAGGGCTGAGCCCTCTTCATACAGACATGGGGTTTGCTGTATATTGCAGCAAACACCCATACCCGTGGTCGGTGCAAGCTAGGGTCTGTCAGACCCTTAATTAACCCCTTGATTGCCGCTGGCAGCATCTAAAAGCGCCATCTTTTTTTAGATAGCCGCACCCCCTGATGTCATCGGGAGTGTCGATCAGTTGCCACGAAACACAGCTTTTACACCATTTTACATAACATAAAAAAAATAAATAGTTGTAATTGAATTGGATTTATTGGAAAATAAATCTGGGATTTTTATTTTGTTTTGCAGATTCTTGATGTGTGGCTTTTTGTCTCTGTAAAGTCATGATGTTCCATATCTAATTTAATAAGTGCCAATTATAAGTATCAAGATAGAACAGTTAAAATGTATACAGCAATTTAGTCTGGCCATTAGTTAGGATATTTTATTTAAGAAAGTGTTTTTCTTTATTTTAAATACAGATAGAAATAACTGCTTTTCGGCCCAGAGAGAATTGATGTGATATGGTATAAATACAGAATATAAATATAGAAGAGCATATACTAATCTGCAGATGATAAAATAAGCTTTTAAACATTGGAGCATATCATCATTATCAATAATATATGACAGATGACAAAGGCTTTGTTATTGCTTTTATCTGGGGTATAGACACAATCAGTGTTATCAGATTTCCAAGGCATTGTGTTCACTACTTGCTCACAAAACATATGGGTGAAAGGTGACACATCCGACATGTTTGGAAGAGAAACCATTCATATTACTGTAACCAACATTTCTAGCCCTTTCACTCATTTTGCCAATACTTTTTCTGCCGGTAATCTAAGAGCATGTAAAAAAATGTCAATATTATTTTTTTGTGTCCTGTATCCAGCTTATGCAGGTAGGTAGTGTTCACCACATCTCAGTATGGATTCTCTAGATGGTGGTTAAACTGAGGCGTATGAGAGAAATTAATTAGGAATGGTTTTAAACGCCAGTCTTAAAATTCACCCCGCTGACTCTCCAGCACCCATATCTTCTAAGATCCTTCCGCCTCTTAGTATATAAGCATGGAAACTCCAACAATTCGGTCCTAATACCTGGTCGTCTGATCCGACTGAGGTATTTGCTATAGTCTCTGGCAGTTTTCCAGCAGAGACTATAGTATGTCCTGTAAGCCGTGTGTTCCTGCTCAAACCGTTCCTGCATGCTTCTTGTATTTTCTGCCAGTTTTCCTGCATAATAAATTCCCCCATTGAGTCAGGAAAAATGATCATAGGAAGCATTCCAAAGTGAGGAGAGAATAGAGTCTGGGTTGATCACTCTTGTATTGACTGAGTTCTAGGAAAGATAATAGTGTGGTTCTTCACCCACAGTAGATCCAGCAATAAATGTCAACACATCTGCAGTAATGTGGCTTGAGCTGCAATGACATCTATCTCTAACTGGCTTTTTTGTCTCTGTTTAATCTATTTTTTACAAGAAACATCAAGGTGAAAAAAAACATGTTCATTGTTTTCCCACCCATTTTTGCTGTATACTTAGAGAAGGTCACTCTTATGTGTTCTATTTGGCAACAGAAGCCTTTGCCAAATTTAGTGTGTACATTGAGAGCTTTCCAGTTGTACATTCTAAATGTAATCAAAAGATGAGATGAGACAAAGGTCCTATTATTATTTCCTCCAAATGGGAAAATAATAAAAAAAGAAAGCAAATTTTAGAAGGTCACATTTAGAAAAAGTAAAGTTAATCTACAGGCACTTGAGGTTAGTTATGTATTTTATGATTGTGAAATTAAAGTGGGGGGCAGCCACTAAAATGTTCAAATCTTCATGTATAGTGCCTACCAGGGGCTTTGCTAGGGTTTATATATAAAACATTTTCATTAGTGTACACTAATGTACATACACCCCTCACATGTGCTTGCACCAAAAGCAACTGTGCTTCACACGGTGACATCATTATACTGCAATTCCTGTTCCAGCATTACATCACTGTGTTTCCTGCTCTCTGCAGTGGAACACTGAGCTCACAGCTCCGTGCTTCACTACAATACTCACCTCTATCTGGGTCCGGAGCAGGCCAATAGTCCTGCTAAGCTGGGGACATCCGGGGCACAGGCCAAAAGATCCAGGGCATGGGCTCTGGATCTTTTGACATATTGATGCCCTATATGCCTACATATAACCTCTGTGCTTTTGAGGCAGGGCTTTGCAGATCTCTCTCCTGGAGATGGAACTGTAGTATTTCATGTGTCCACTAGGGCATGGATGAAGATTCCCACAATAAAAATGTGGCACAATATGTGACTTTAGTCCTTGAAAGGTTGATGGCTTCTACAAGGCCTCTAAGATCGATCTTTATTTGAAATCTCTTATGATTTAAATATGATTTAATATATCTTTAATATACTTTGGTTTTGTATAATTTTTAAATATTGAAGTTGTTAGCTTCGGTATTTAAATTGCATATTTTGTGTAACCTGCATCATATATTGAATTAAAAAAACAAAAAACTGTTGCTTTATTCATACAATCAATGGTCATGGGCATATCCATTGTAATACATTCACCATGATGGTTCCTTTATCACTCCCCGCATAAACATGCTCATTAAGCTTGGATAAGTAGTTACCAGGCACCACTGTTTTTACCAGGAATACATTTGGTCTGTATACAACATTTTGTTTTTAGAATGTTTTTTCCTATTAAAGTCAATGTTTAGTTTATACTTTACAGAAAATACAGAGAAGCACAACATAACCCCAATTAAGCACCACAAAAATTAAATGGAAAATTGGTGAAATTTATTCAAGCATCCAGCCATGGAATAAACCAATTTTTCATTTTATTTTAGGAGTGCTGCCTCTTCTGTGGACTTCAGTTTATACTTCATCAAAGGGTTGCTATTGTAATGCCTAGACATGCCTACAACTCTTTTATTTGTAGCCACAATTCTGCAGTAGAGTATCTTGTAATACTCTCTTTACAGTAGTGTTATTGCTTATGTTTATAGTAGCTCCCATAATGTTTGATGAATTCATTTTTCATCAGATCTAAATGGTTTCCCATTGAGGTAAAATGCATACCTCCCAACCGTCACGTTTTTGACGTGACAGTCCCGTTTTTTGGGCTCTGTACCCGCGCCACGGGCGGTTGGGAGAATGTCACGGCTTCCCCCCTCTCCCCCGCTTTGTCCCGCCTCCTGGTGGCCCCATAGATAAGAGCTGCCGAGCAGCGGAAGCATCGGAGCCAGGAGGAGGCGGAACAAGCCCCTGCTACCTCCTCACATGATGTCTGCTGTTGAGTCATGTGACGAGGTAGCTCCGCCCCCAGCTGGCCCGCCCCCTCCGTGAGTCAAGTCGGAGCCCGGGGGAAGACTGAATGACTGGAACCAGGAGAGGTAAAAACCTGAGGGGACAGGGGGCCACAGGAAGAGGGGGGCAGGAGGAGGATACAGGACAGGGAGAGCTGGAGGACACAGGTGAAGGCTGCTGAGGGACAGTGAAGGTAGTACTGGGGGACAGGAGGAGGCAAGTGGGGGACAGGAGGAGGCTAGTGGGGGACAGGAGGAGGCTAGTGGGGGACAGTGAAGGCTACTGGGGGACAGGAGGAGGCTACTGGGGGACAGTGAAGGCTGCTGGGGGACAGGAGGCGGCTAGTGGGGGACAGGAGGTGACTAGTGGGGGACAGGAGGAGGCTACTGGGGGACAGGAGGAGGCTGCTGGGGCACAGGAGGAGGCTGCTGGGGGACAGGAGGCGGCTACTGGGGGACAGGAGGAGGCTACTGGGGGACAGGAGGAGGCTTCTGGGGGACAGGAGGAGGCTGCTGGGGGATAGGAGGCGGCTAGTGGGGGACAGGAGACGGCTAGTGGGGGACAGCAGGAGGCTAATGGGGGACGAGGTGAAGGCTGCTGGGGGACAGGTGAAGGCTGCTGGGGGACAGGTGAAGGCTGCTGGGGGACACCGGAGGAGACTGCTGGAGGACACCGGAAGAGGCTGCAGGAGGAGGATGGAGGACAGGAGGATACAGGAGAAGGATGGAGGACAGGAGGATACAGGAGGAGAATGGAGGACAGGAAGATACAGGAGGAGGGTGGAGGACAAGAGGAGGATGGAGGACAGGAGGAGGATGGAGGATACAGGAGGTGGATGGAGGACAGGAGGATACAGGAGGAGGATACAGGAGGAGGATGGAGGACAGGAGGATACAGG
>CM033643.1:132530538-132549609 GCA_019512145.1 Engystomops pustulosus
AGGATGGAGGACAGGAGGATACAGGAGGAGGATGGAGGACAGGAGGATACAGGAGGAGAATGGAGGACAGGAAGATACAGGAGGAGGGTGGAGGACAAGAGGAGGATGGAGGACAGGAGGAGGATGGAGGACACAGGAGGCGGATGGAGGACAGGAGGATACAGGAGGAGGATGGAGGACAGGAGGATACAGGAGGAGGATGGAGGACAGGAGGAGGATGGAGGATACAGGAGCAGGATGGAGGATACAGGAGGAGGATGGAGGATACAGGAGGAGGATGGAGGACAGGAGGATACAGGAGGAGGATGGAGGACAGGAGGAGGATGGAGGACAGGAGGATGGAGGATACAGGAGGATGGAGGATACAGGAGGAGGATGGAGGATACTGGAGAAGGATGGAGGACAGGAGGAGGATGGAGGACAGGAGGCAGATGGAGGACAGGAGGCCACAGAATGAGGAGGATAGAGAACAGGGACCACACCATGTGAGGAGGGGTGAGGGTAGGAGTACAGATAGGATTATGTATAAATTTGGGAGATTAAATAAAAGTGGAAAACCAAATATAAAGGGTGGATAAAATTAAAGAGGGGTTTTATATGTTGCAGAGTTGCATTAGGTGTAAATATATACGGGTCCACGGGGGGGGGGGGCTCAAAGTAAGGGGCATTGTTCTATGTGGGGACCATCAAGGTCAATATTATACTATGCTTGTGGGTGTGGCAATAGGCGTGGTTTAGAAAAAGGGGGAGGGGCTTTTGTCCCTCTTTCTCACGCCCAGAAGTTGGGAGGTATGTATAATGGAGGCTGTGAAAGTCCCAGTATTTTGACAGCTGTACTTGTGCTGCATTCTGGTGGGATCTTGATGGATACCCTTGTGTTAACAGAGACTAAACTGGATACACACTAGCATCTGTTTGTAAATATATTGTTTTTCTTTTGTCTCTGCATTTACATGAATATTAATTTACCTTTTCTTTGAACTTATTTAGGCTGAAAAAACGAAAGTCTGCAAAGCAAAATCCAGAACATGCCTCCAGTAATTCACATGTGGACCCCCCTTCCAGCAAAGATGGTAGTTTGAAGGTGATTCTAGGACAAGTTCCTGAGAAAGCTTCCAGTCTTGATGAAGAAAAGAAAAAGAAAAAAGGTCAAGGGAAACAGCTTCGACGTAGTGAAAATAAAAAACATGGCAGCACAGGTATGGAATCTCATTGTGACACTTCTTTTCTTTCTGCACAATCATTTTACATTCCCTGAAGGAAACATTCAGCAGTTAGTTATGCAGAATCTCTTTTGTGGTATGTCAGCTCACTGCTCCAGTAGATTAAAGATACATATGTTCCAATCAAGTGGGGACTGTAGCACAAACTTGAAATATGAAGAAATTCATTCTGCAGAGAAAGGGTCATAAAACTTCTTCAATATTGATAAAACAAATTCACAAAACCAAACATGATCTCAGACTTCTGCTGCGTTATTGGCACTTCAAGTGTGAAAAAAAAACCAAGGCTACATTTATAGGAATGTATGGCTGCACGGCTATGGTCGGACCAGCATACATCTGACAGGGAGAGATAGGATATGTCCTATCATTTCCCTGTGTACAGAGCGGTACAGTGCCGTACCATATCACTCAGTGCGGCCATTGCTATGAAGGACGTATGTACGGCCACAACGCCCCCCATACGGTTGTTTATATAAGACCCACATTTAGTGTTTGCACTAGTTATTTGTCTGACTTTGCACTGAAAATAACATCAAAGCCTACACATAAAAAGCCAGAATTCCATAGATCTATTGTGCAAAAAATATCAAGTTTTTATCAAAGTTATTCATTTAAAATGCAGTGAAACAAGGCTTGTACAGAAATGTCAGCTATGCTGAAAAAGACTACATAAAACATCAGGGGGACGTGATGTATGAAGAATTACAATAATAAAATCAATTGATGTAAATTTATATGCTTAAAGAGAACCCGTCAGGCAAAATAACCCCACTAAACTAAATATATTTTCATAAACTGCCATTAGAGAGCATTGCCTCTATCCCTTCATTGTCCCCCTACATGCCTGTAAACCTAAGCAATGAGGTCCTAAAGCTGTATGCAAATGACCTGTGAAATGTCCAATGAAGCATTAGCATATTCAAGCTGTCCACTCTATTCATGAGTGGGAGGCACAGCCACACCCCCAGTGCTTGACTGACAGCCTGTATAATGGTGTGAGGCTGTATAATGATGTGCTTCCTGGTGCTGGTGGCAACGCCCCCTGCAGCCTGTGTGTGCATGTGTGTGTGTTTAGGAGAGATACAGCAGCTCCAGGCAGCCATGTTACAGCAGAACATGTCAGATTCATGTGTAGCTGATGTCTGTGTCTCTCACCTGTATATTAGGAGGATGCAGCATGTCAGCAGATGCAACACACACACTAGCCATGCTTTACTATACATTACACACAGACATGAGCAGGGGGAGGATAGGGGAGGGGTAACAGGGGTGACATCACTGCCTCTGACCATGTGACCAGCCTCATTTACATGATAAAAAATAGATGATTTTACAATGAATAATGTATGAAATAACTAGATAAAGGCTGGGATGGGATCCTTGTGAGCTGCTCCAACAGGTAGTAGTGACAGGACAAGTGACACAGACCTGATGACAGGTGTCCTTTAATCTGAGTGCCAGGCATTACTCATGGAGACAAATACACAGGTAAATAACTACACACGATAATTAACATAATAACACATAGTGACACAAAGTGTGATAAATACCTGGCACAAGATGCACACATCCACCCAGATGACTGACACCCCGGCGCGTTTCGACACACTGCCTTCGTCAAGGTGTGTACGTGTGCACTGAAAATAACATGCAAACTGCTTGCACATGTGTTTATAAAGTGTCTACCCCAGTTTTGTGTAGTGGCTGCAGTATGCCCGACACACCAAAAAATTCTGCACCTAAAGGGGGTTGTTAGTGCTTAATCAGAGTTTGTGCCACATTTATTACTGACGTGCACCACAATTCTGCAGCATTACCAGAATTGCACAAAAAAAAAGGTGCAGTGCAGGGGCACCAGATGAATGAAGACCGTATGCCAGTTTTGATTAATCTGTTGAACTCTGCACATTCCACATGCTAACTATGGAAGAGTTAAAATTGAAGTTACACAGACCCTTTGTTTGCAGGATCATTAACTTCTTTTATCAGAACAGTTGGCTATGCACTTGAATTCTATTTTGTGATTAATACCCTATGTTACTGTATAAAGTCACCTATTCATACAAATTGTACTTTCCAAACTGACACTAGTGTCTTTCATTAAACTTCCACTTTTTATATCAATTCACTGTATGCTACCTCATACTCTGCAATCATCAATAGCATATAGTCATTACAGGAGGGTCAGCCACATTTAGAAGGAAATAGATATTTTACAGTATCTGTTAAAACCTACCGACCAGATAGGAAGTGTCACCTAGTCCTATTTTTTCCTATACAACATACGCTTGTATAATATTGAAAAAATATGGGAAACAACACCACCTCTGCCATTGATGGGACCACTCAGATTGAACTTGGTGAGTACCCATAGGAATGTTCAAATCTATGAGAGGGTTCACAGATTTCCTCATCTGATCACCAGAATTAAGTAACCGTTTTAGATACAATAGGCACAATACCCATTATGAGCAGCCCATTGGGTAAAATACCTGCTGCTTAGGGAAAGGAGTAGATTATGGTTGATGTTTTTCAAGTCTGTGTTATAGTTTTCATGTGATAAAGATTTGGGCTACAGATAAGAAATGTGTTTTGTCTGGATTTCTCAATATGATGGAAATATACTGACTGCATAAGTTTATTTCTATTGTAGTTTATAAATGTATTACTGCAAGAAGACCTTCTTAGCAGAACAGATGTTCTTAGTTTTTTGCAATTATCAATTATTTCTTTTAATAGAAAGCTCTCTGTCTCAGACCTTTTGCACAGGAGAGTTGAGAAATCCAGCCTTAGAAAACTCTACAATGCTTCAATGTTTTTAGGTGCAGCTTATACAGATGTTACAGCATTTAAGGGATTCCATCACCATGATCCATCCACCATGATCTGCACTAACTGCTATGTTGTGTGGGGCTTTGCCCACACAGGCAGCCATACATTTGTTTTTATTGTCTACTTGTCAGAGGAGAAAAGGGGTGTAGCAACCTGACTTAGGGTGAAGACACACATGGCGTTTTTGGGCCGTTTTTATAAGGCGTTTTCAGATCGTTTTTAAAAAACGCAGCGTTAAAAACGCATCCTTTTAAAAAACGCATGCTTTTTTGTCCGTTTTTCATTTCACAATTTCGGAAAAACGGACAAAAACGCCGATGCGTTTTTTAACGCATACGTTTTGAACGATTTGAAACGCACTTAGTAAAAACGGCCCAAAAACGCCATGGTGTCTTCACCCTTTAGGCCGGCGCAAAACAGGGGCGCTTTGTCTGCGCTTGCAAACGAGGCCCGCCCCGGTGGCGAGCTTGTCTGGTTTGCGTTTGCAAAAGCGCAGACAAAGAGCACCGGTGTAGCGCCGGGCCTCAGGGTGAGACACCCAGCAGAGTGGCGTTTTTGGGCGTTTTTTGGGCCGTTTTTTACTAAGTGCGTTTTCCGATGTAATAAAAAACGCATCCGGTTTTTTAAAAAAACGCCATGCGTTTTTTGAAAAAGCATGCGTTTTGCCGTTTCATTCGCAATTTCGGAAAAAAATGACAAAAACGCATGTTTTTTATGCATGCGTTTTAACTATCTGAAAACGCCACTTAGGTAAAAACGGCCCAAAAAACGGCCCAAAAACGCCATGTGTGTCTGCACCCTAGGGTAAGCCACACGTTGGGTTTTTGGACTGTTTGAAAGCTGCGTTTTAAGTCTGTTAAAAATGCAGTGGTTTTGAATGTTTACCATTTTGTGTTTGGCTGGTTTAATCTGTTCACAGCCTGCCTACCTTCTAGAAATAAGAAATAAAGATAAACAGGTTCAAAACAGCCAATGTCAATTGTATACAACGTCAAACAAACGCATGGCTTTTTGGTGGGAAAGGACGAATAATACACTCCTACCCTTCTGAAGGTAGGTTAGTGAAGAACAAACACCGGGAACAAGGGCGGAAACAGCCAGGTGAGCTGGTGCCGGGTCTTAGTCTCCGTTAGTGTAAAACCGCGGTATCGCGGTTTTACCTTTGAAACTTTCTAGCAGAAACGCTTCGGCGTCTTCGTGCAACGATCGTGGCGCGCGCCTAATTGAAAACGCGCACGGCGTTGCGTGCGCACGGTCGCGCGCAGCGCCGGCAAGCAGTTTCTGACTAGAAGTTTATAAATCAAAGTGTTAAAACCGCGATTACCGATGGTTTTCGGTCTTTAACACTAACGAGACCTAAGCACCGGACACCAGGCTCACCCTGAGCTGGTGGCTCCGGGTTGCTATATCTCATACCTACTCTTCAGAAGTGGTAGGTTTCCTTTTAAAACAGACTGAAAATGCATGCCTAAAATCGGTCCAAAATCTCGACGTGTGCCATCATCACCCTGTACTGTAGACTGAAAACGGACCAAAACCGCCATAAGGGTGATCAACCTAAGGGATGAAGAAACGTGGCGTTTTTGGGCCGTTTGTTATCTAAGTGCGTGGTTTGTATTCAGATCGTAAAACACGCATGAACTCGCGTTAAAAAAAGCATCCGTTTTTTAAAAAAAAAACGCATCGTCTTTTTTTAAACCTGCTGCGGTTTTTGAAAAACGCATAGCGTTTTTTGTCCGTTTTTCATTGCGCAATTTCGGGAAAACGGACACAAAAAGCATGCGTTCAAAAAACGCATGCGTTTTTACAATCTAAAACGCACTAGTAAAAACGGCCCCAAAACGGCCCAAAAACCGCCATGTGTGTCTTCCCTAAGGACTGCTCACCGGAACACCCAGCTGACTAATTCACAGGATTAAATGCCAGAGATTGGGGGTGAGGTTCAATTTATAATTCTAACCAGCGTAGTCCGCTCATTTTTCAAATATCATGGTAGCATGCCAAAAGTACGCTCAGATTTATTTCTATAAAATACTAAAATAAGACATAACAAAACTTGCTATATCATACATACCTATACATAATACATGTTATATATCTGATAATAATGTTTTTAAACCATCTTTTTATAAAAATATTTAAACACTTACCGTACATTGCAAAATTATACACAATGCATACGTCTACTATATAATTTATAGCTCAAATAGCAGGGCTGAGATTTAACTGAGATTGTGCTGCAAGCCATGCACTGAGGGCACATTCATGCGATGCGTTGCGTCGCATTTTTTGATGCATTTTTGACGCATTCCATAGGCTTCAGCCTTGATCACATGCTGAGGTTACATTGCGTTTCCACTGCATCTGCTAAAACGCAATGTAATCCCAGCATGTGATCAGGGCTGAATCCTTTGGAATTTGTAAAAAAAGAATCAAAAAACGCACCGCAACGCATTGTGTGAATGCGCCCTTAGGTTGGTGACACACGAGGCGTTTTTAGGCAGTTTTTGGGATCGTAAAAAAAAGCATGTGTTTTTGACAGGTTTGACCAATTATCTTAATTCAAACTGGTCCAAAACGCATACGTTTTTTTCCAATTTGAAAACGCACTACTGAAAACGGCCCAAAAACGCCATGTTTGTTACCACACTTACATGCACCGGGAAGAAGTTGGTGAACTCCGGTGGACCTGAGTGGGGAGCGACACATGCAGGATATCGGGCGCACGATCTTAGGGTGAAGACACACATGGCGTTTTTGGGCCGTTTTTGGGCGGTTTTTACTAAGTGCGTTTCCAGATCGTTAAAAACGCATGCGTTTTTTGGAAACGCATGCGTTTTTGTCCGTTTTTCATGGCGCAATTTCGAAAAAACGGACAAAAACGCATGCGTTTAAAAAAACCGCATGCTTTTTAAAAAACCGGATGCGTTTTTTAACGCATTCGTTTTTAACAATCTGAAAACGCACTTAGTAAAAACCGCCCAAAAACGCCATGTGTGTCTTCACCCTTAGTGAATCTCGGCAGAGTGCATTATCGTCAGACACTCCAGATCGGGGAACGCGCAAGACCAGGTAAGTAAATACGCCTGGAATGTAGAAAAACACATTTTTTTTAATTAAAATTAGTTAGATCGTGGATTATCCATAATATAGCAGGAATGTTTGATACCAGTAGATGTGGGTCTGACATCAGAGTGCCATGTCTATTTCAGTCGCTCCTCTTCAAGCATCCATGTCATAATTTCCATTCAAAGAAGCCATGGACTATATAATATGAAAGTCCTTCTATAAAAAAAAAGAGTGCCATTTCTTTTTCATAAATATTTATATTGCTTCTGGGATCTCTGTGTTCCTCTTCCCGTTGCTAGGGTTCTGTAACCCTCTATGCTGTGTGTAGGTTGCAGTGATGAGACAACCCCTTTAAGGTGCCATTACAAGTTTTGTTTGAAAAAGTATATAACTAATTTTGGATGTTACTTTACAATTACACATTTCAATGAAATTATGATCACAGATCTTGAGGTATGCTTAAAAAAGGAAGAACATAAATTAAGCGAATCAGTCTGTGTACATATTCCAGATACCTCCTTCAAGACTTTGGCTTCCTTCCTCGACTATTATTAAAATGTTATATTAGCAAAACTCAACACTTGCTGTTCAGTTTTATTGCAGTGAAAGTTATTTACTTCATCTATACTCCACCTGTACTTGCTTATTTTGTCCTAGTAATTTTGAATCTATATTTAGCCTTGACTCATTAAAAACTGCTGCAAAAAGAATGATTTTGCCTTAAAGGACCAAGTCCTTATATGCCCGCTATCAAAAAAATCTTTATACTTACCTAGAGTCTCAGTGGACCCATCTCTTGTGCTCCGCGCGCCTACACAGTCTTGTAGTGAATCCAGAGCTCTACACCCTGGCTTTATTGCTCAAGTGCCTATTCATCCCTCTATGAGAGGAAGAAAGAAGTGAGATTCTAGTTGCCACGGATCCAAAGTTATATCCCTCTGAACTGTGCCCTGCCTCTATTCTTAGTCAGCAGGATGCAGGGAGAATTTGGTGGAGGCTGCACAGAGGAGCTTCCCACCGCTCACATATAAGGCTGGATTAACGTCACGTGTATTGTATACTCTCAGCGTACACATTGGGAAAGCTCCTAACTGATACATTGAGTAGGTACATTGACATATAGTGGCAGAAGGAGGCATAGTTGTTGCCTCCATCTAACCACTATGCGTCGCATACACTGAAAAGGGCAGGATGGAAATATGTAGCAAGCTATGTTTTTCCATCCTGATCCTGAGCGGCATATGCACTCAGCGGAGGCAATAGAAGCCTATAGGGCAGTGGTGGCGAACCTTTGGCACGGGTGCCAGAGGTGGCACTCAAAGCCCTCTCTGTGGGCACCCAAACCATTTACCCAGCACAGAGTTCACCAAACAAACTCAAAGAATCCTCCTGCAGTCCCAGTAGACTCAAGCTGCTCTCAGCACTACACATAATTGTCTACTTGGGACTGCAGGAATAGTAGAGTTGTCTAAAGGGCTGCATTATTTTTGGAGGTCCTCGTGCTGGCTCACATTTCTTCTTTGTACAGGGGGACCCTAAGAGAAGCTACAATGATAGTCCAAATTTGCCTTTCTTCTTTCAACTGCATTGGTGCCGTCAAGAGGCTGAAACGATTGAAAGTTGTGTCAGAACAGTTAGTAATAACTTACTACTCAAACTGATTTGATTGCACTGTGATAAATCATTGGGTTTTGGTTGAAATTTGGGCACTTGGTCTCTAAAAGGTTCGCCATCACTGCTATATGGAGTGGATGCAACGTATTGCATCCCTCCCCCAGTGACATCACTGGGGAAACACCCCAACATCCATGGCGATGTACACTCCTCCCCCGCATTATGAGAGGAGGAGGGGTCCTCGGCCAACGCATAAGCATACATTGAGATATGTCTGTGCAATACTTTGAAAGAATGTGTTGTGTTTTGTAAAAATAATAAAAATAAAAACTTTTACAAAAACAAAAAAAGAAAGACCGTTTTGGAATCCCCTGTATCAAAAACAGTATCGTATAGAAAGCAGATCAAAATTGTAGCTGATTCTTTCATTGAAATAAGTGCCAAAGGGGGGACTGACATCTATTGATTATTTACATTGTATCCTGCCTGTCCATATAACATAAAAGTCCCAGATATACATGAGTCATGTTACATAATACAAAGTTTTGTGTACATATCAATGCTGCAAGTTCTAGCACAGCCATAGTTGTAATCATCCAGTGGAAGGCTACATTCACATGAACGTAACTTCATGTATGCCCGGTGAGCTGTAGCCATTGTTTTTACCGACTGCTTAAAAAACGTCCCAAAAAATGGGTTCAAAATGCCACGTGTGCTGCCAGCCTTAGCCAACTGCACCTGGTCCTACTAACCCTAAGCTACTGATCCACTAATATATAGAGTGCCCTCCATAATTAAAGGGTTTGTCTAAGCTGTGGGGGGGGGGGGGGGGGCGTCAAAACAAGAAAGCAGTTGTACTTACCCCGTCTGATGCTCTGGGCCGGTGCTATGCCCCGCACCCCCCAGAGAGGGTAAGTACAACTGCTTTCTTGTTTTTACAGCCTCCTCACTCGACTATTAAAGAGAAAAAGAATACAAGCCTGGACAACCCCTTTAATCATGAAGGCCATGTATGTGTATATATTATATATAGGGGGACATGTATCTTTATTTTTATCTGTTTGTTTTTTTCCATGTTTTATTTATAAAAATTGGGACTTTTTAGGTGCATTTTTGCGACTTGTTCCTAAATGAATCTTTCCAAGACAGATGTTCTCTTTCTTTTGCGACTTCTCAGGTGCAAATTAGAGACTTTTTATGTGCAAAACTAAGTACAACTGACCTTGTGCTTATTTCCAAATATGCACCTAAAAAGTCGCAAAAAATAAAAAAAAAATGAAAATCAGAAACAAAGAAAAAAAAGGCATGTAAGTTGGTAAAGCCAACTTTGAAAAGTCGCAAAGGAAAACAAATGATACATGTGCCCCATAAATATGTATATACACACAGACTTATATAATACATGAAAACAGAACCAAAACCAAGCTCAGTGTGGTGTATTGAGTGGATAATGTGAGTCATTGTGTAATATCAGCTGTAACGCCAGCAGCTCACACATGACGTCTCTGGTTGGAGGAATTCTCTTTCTTCTTCTTCTATATGGAGGATGTTTCGGCTTCTACCAGATCAGAACTTGGCTCTGAAGATTTGGAAACATAAAAAGTTATCCCTCCATGTCACACATACCCTGCACCCCCACATTACATCCATGTCACTCTGCTCCGCATATTACATCCATGTCTCGTGCACCCCACATTACATCCATGTCACACACACCCTGCACCCCCGCATTACATCCATATCACACCATATCACACACACCATGCACCCCACATTACATCTATATCACTCTGCACCCCACATTACATCCATATCACTCTGCTCCCCAGCTGTGGCTGCTTTTTCATCACTTCCCTTTCCTTGTCGCAGCACATGCATCAGATTTTCAGCTCAGGGCGCGTTCACACGTTGCGTTTTGACCTGCGTTTTCATTGCGTTTGAAACGCATATACAACAGCTGAGGAGGAGGAGCAGTGATTTGCCTATTACATCAATGTTACATCTCCGGTATACTAAAAGCAGCGTAAGAACGCGAAAGTTAACGCATGCAGTTAAAAAAACGTGTTAACGTGTGAGTTTGTTAAACGCGGATGCGTGGAACATTGCGTGTGTGAGCCAAGTAAACGAGTAAGTAATTATGCAAAATCACCTCTCATCAAGGCTGCTTGTATATGCGTTTCAAACGCAATGAAAACGCGACCCAAAAGAATCTGTGTAGAAGCGCGCCCTTCGCCCCTCCAGGGTTAATCACCTAGACACAACAGTCACATATAATACAGGCGCTGGTTTTTTTTTCATCCTGTTTCTACGTCATTTGTATTATTAGAGATGGCGAGTATACTCAGTCCGAGCTTGATGCTAGTTCGAGATTAAGGTACTCGAAACGGCTGTTGCTCGGACACGAGTTATTTCCCCCTGCTCGAGACGAGCATTAATTAAAAAAACCAGTGAAAGAACATGAAGAATAGAAAAAAACAGTGAACACCCGGCATCATTAAGTGAAAGAAGGCAGTGAAGAAACCAGTGAAGAATAGATTACAGATGTTCGGCAACATCTGCTTATTGTCGGAAGATACACGCGGACCGGCAGCAGGGAGACAATCACGCAGCACGGGGAGGACAGGGCAGGCACGGGGGAGACATCAGGCAAGCAGGGAGACACAAGCAGCACGGGGAGACATCGGGCGGCAGCAGGGAGGACATTCAACAGCACGGGGAGAGACATCGGGCGCACGGGGAGGACGACACAGGGGCAGCACGGGGGAGAAATCGGGAGCACGGGGGAGACATTCGGGCAGCACGGGGAGCATTCGGGAGCAACGGGGAGACATCGAGGCAGCACGGGGGGAGACACGGGAAGCAAGGGGGAGGAGGAAAATGGGCAGCACTGGGGAGACATCGGGGCAGCCCGGGGGGAGACATCGGGGTCAAGCAAGGGGGGTGGGGGGAGACATCGGGGGCTCAGCAGAGGGGAGTCAGACAATCGGGCAGCACCGGGGGAAGACATTCAGGGCAGCACGGGGGATGAAATAGGGCAGCGTACGGGTGGGAGACACTCGGCGCAGCACGGGGGGACGACATCGGGCAAGCAGGGGGAAGTACATCATAGCAGCACGGGTGGAGCGGACACCATAGGGCAGGCTAAGGGGGGAGGAGACATCGGGCCTATGCGGGGGAGATAATCGGGCAGCACGGGGAGACCATCGGGCAGCAACGGGGAGACATCGGGCAGCAGCGGTGGGGAGACCATCGGGCAGCACGGGGGAGACATCGGGGCAGAACGGGAGGGATTGGGAGCCAGCTACGGGCAACAGGCAGGCGGTGGGAGGAATCGGGGCAGCACGGGGGAGCACATCGGGACAGCACGGGAGGGCTAGCAGCACGGGATACACATCGTGCAGGCACGGGGGGGAGATCATCGGCAGGCACGGAGGGGAATCGGAGACGGAGATGGCAGCATCGGGAGGGCAGGCCGGGGAGGCGGGAGAGGAGGACATCGGACGGGGGCATCGGGCAGGCACGGGGGGAGACCACTGGGCCAGGCACGGGGAGAGGACCTTCAGTGGGAAAAAGGAAGAGGAGCGCGGGATCCCGGGATACAGCGTGTTCCCCCACGACAGGTACGCAGAGGTGCCTGCACGAACATCTTGATAATCTATTCTTCATCGTGTTTCTCACTGTGTGTTTTTCACTTTTTTAAATGATCCTATGTGTTCCCTGTTTTTATTCTATTTCTTAACTGTTCTTCACATGTTCGATAACCTTTGGTCGGAGTAAATTTATACGCGCGGAACAGTGTGAAGAAGAAAGAATAGATTGCAGATGTTTGCTTACATACTCCTGATAACTTATCAGATCAAGAAGACATTCTTTTTCAATTAAATACACAACATTTATTTCCCTGAACCATGGTTACCTTTTGAAAAAAATGGGCTCAGGGGTCATCCCTATTGACTTCAATGGGGTCGTTATTCGAGACGATAGCAAACTCGAGCACTCTGGAAAAAGTTGTCTCGAAAACGAGCACCCGAGCATTTGAGTGCGTCGCTCATCTCTGAGTTTATTATCTTTGTTAGTACATTTACAAGTGGCAGAGTACAGACTTTAATTGGCAGTGAAACAGTCTATAAGACATATTTGCTTTTCTATATTTAATATTAAAATAAAACCAACAACATTGGTAGGGAATGTAAGGGGAGAGCGACACCGGCAGGAATCGCAAAAGAGAAGAAAAAGCAAGAGCCAAGACGGCGCCCGAAGGAGACCGCCAAAAAGAAGAAGAAAGAGGCGAGCCGCCACTGAGGAGCAGTGATTGCTAATTACATCACATGTTACATCTCCGGTATACTAAAACGCAGCGTAAACGCGAAAGTTAACGCATGCGTTAACAAAAGTGTTACGTGTGAGTTTGTTAACGCGATGCGTAACATTGCGTTGTGAGCAAGTAAACGGTAAGTAATTAGGCAAAATCACCTCTCATCAAGCTGTTGTATATGCGTTTCAAACGCAATGAAAACGCGACCAAAAGAACTCTAAGTGTAAAGGCGCCTTCGCCCTCCAGGGTTCATCACCTAGACACAACAGTCACATAAATACAGCGTAGGTTTTTTTTTCATCCTGTTCTACTGTTATATTGTATATTAGAGATGGCGAGTATACTCAGCCGGCTTGATGCTAGTTCGAGTCTTAAGGTACTCGAAACGGCTGTTGCTCGGACACGAGTTATTTCCCCCTGCTCGAGACGAGCATTAATTAAAAAAACCAGTGAAAGAACATGAAGAATAGAAAAAAACAGTGAACACCCGGCATCATTAAGTGAAAGAAGGCAGTGAAGAAACCAGTGAAGAATAGATTACAGATGTTCGGCAACATCTGCTTATTGTCGGAAGATACACGCGGACCGGCAGCAGGGAGACAATCACGCAGCACGGGGAGGACAGGGCAGGCACGGGGGAGACATCAGGCAAGCAGGGAGACACAAGCAGCACGGGGAGACATCGGGCGGCAGCAGGGAGGACATTCAACAGCACGGGGAGAGACATCGGGCGCACGGGGAGGACGACACAGGGGCAGCACGGGGGAGAAATCGGGAGCACGGGGGAGACATTCGGGCAGCACGGGGAGCATTCGGGAGCAACGGGGAGACATCGAGGCAGCACGGGGGGAGACACGGGAAGCAAGGGGGAGGAGGAAAATGGGCAGCACTGGGGAGACATCGGGGCAGCCCGGGGGGAGACATCGGGGTCAAGCAAGGGGGGTGGGGGGAGACATCGGGGGCTCAGCAGAGGGGAGTCAGACAATCGGGCAGCACCGGGGGAAGACATTCAGGGCAGCACGGGGGATGAAATAGGGCAGCGTACGGGTGGGAGACACTCGGCGCAGCACGGGGGGACGACATCGGGCAAGCAGGGGGAAGTACATCATAGCAGCACGGGTGGAGCGGACACCATAGGGCAGGCTAAGGGGGGAGGAGACATCAGGGCCTATGCGGGAGACAATCGGGCAGCACGGGGAGACCACGGGCCAGCAACGGGGAGACATCGGAAGCGAGCTCAAGCAGAGGGGGAGACACGGCAGCACGGGGAGACATCGGGCAGCGGGGATTGACATCAGGGCCACACGGGGGACGAAATCGGGCAGCAGGGGGAGACATCGATGGCAGCACGGGGACGAGACATCGGGCAGCACGGGGGGAGACTGCGGCAGCCACGGGGGAGACATGCAGACGGGGACACGGGCAGCCCGGGAGAAATCGGGCAGCACGGGGGAGAACGGGCAGCACGGGGAGACTCGTGGAAGAAGAAGAGGAGCGGATCGGGACAGCGTATCACCACGACAAGTAGTACAGATGGCCGAAAACATCTGTAATCTATTCTTCATCGTGTTTTCACTGTTGTTTTCACTTAAATGATCCTGTTCCTGTTTTTATGTCTAATTTCACTGTTCTTCACTCTGATAATCGTCGGGAGATATATATACGCGCGGAACAGTAGAAGAAGAATAGATTGCAGATGTTTGCATTTAATCGCGCAACTTCTCAGAAGAACATTCTTTTTAAATTAAATAACACTTTTATTCCCTGAACCTGGTCCCTTTGAAAAAAAATGCTAGGGTCTCCCATTGACGTTCAATGGGGCTCGTTTATTCGAGACGAGCACCTGAGCATCTGGAAAAGTTAGGTTCTCGAATAACGACACCCGGAGCATTGAGTGCTCGCTCCATCTGAGTTTATTATCTTTGTTACTAATTCATGACAAAGTGCAGCGTACGACTTTAATGCTGAGTAAACAGTCTAAATGACATATTGCTTGTCTATATTAATATTAAATAAAACCAACAACATTGGTAGGGAATGTAAGGGGAGAGCGACACCGGCAGGAATCGCAAAAGAGAAGAAAAAGCAAGAGCCAAGACGGCGCCCGAAGGAGACCGCCAAAAAGAAGAAGAAAGAGGCGAGCCGCCACTGGGCCACTTCTATCAGGGCGCATTCACACGATGCATTGCCTTGCGTCACATTTTTTTGATGCGTTATTGACGCCTTCCAAAGGCTTCAACCTTGATCACGTGTTGAAGTAAAATTGCCTTTCCATTCAATTTGCTAAAACGCAATGGGGGACATTTACTTACAGTGTCGGTGTCTGCATTGGCTTTGTTACTGACCTGCTCTCGGTAAGAAGACACACATTTAATATTGTGGAGCTGTGCAGAGACATTTCTGGCGCCGAGACTATTTTCTGTCCCTGGGACAAAATCTGTCCCGAGCACCAGAAATGTGTCCAACAGTCCCTGCTAGACCAGTTTTCTTTTGGTCTACTTTCCGTCAGTTTACACCGCCCAAAAAGGGCTGCGACACATAGTAATTGTGTCTGAGTCTCCACTCCGCCAAAGCCACGCCCCTTTTCGGAGAACAGTCGGAGCAGACGGAAAAAGGCATTTTTTCTGTCCCCGACAGCTAATAAATAGGTCGGAGAGCAGAACATGTGGTGAGAGCGCCACATCAGCTGTTGTATATGCATTTCAAACGCAATGAAAACGCAACCAAAACGCAACATGTGAACGCGCCCAAAGGCTTCAACCTTGATCACGTGTTGAAGTAAAATTGCCTTTCCATTCAATTTGCTAAAACGCAATGTTACTTCCAACATGTAATCAAAGCTGAAGTCTTTGGAATGCATAAAAAAACGCATAAAAAACATGATGAGAACAAGGATTAACAAGGGTTAATGGGAGGAATTTATCTAGGGGGGTACAGAAGAAACAGCAGGTTATCCCTCCATACACATATGAATATAGTAGTGGATAAATTAAGTTTAATGCTTTTACACAAGAAACCTGTATAAGTACCAAAGTGTCTTGTGGGGGATGGGAGAGCTAGTTGCCGGCAAACACCTCCGTCACATGTGTGGGTCCAGCTGGTGTGCAGCCATCACACAATAGTCCCGTCCTCCTCATGGTGGGAGCCGGCATATTACGCGCACAGCTGCCGGCATAGAGGACGCACGAGCTCGCCATGTTCGCTGTGGAGTGCATGCATGGCTCTGACTATTGTTCCCAGTGTCCTGGAGATGAGGAGCAGCTGTCAGAGACTAGGGAGCTACCTGCAGCCACAGACATCCAGGAACTGTGTCCTTCCGCTGACCCCCTCTATGCCCCCTTATCACATAAGTCCTACTGCTGGTCCATAGACTGCAGCCAGCTTCCCTACTGTGCTATTGGTAGGTGTGCTGGGAGTTATGGTGCACCTGCATGTACTGTATAGGGTGGGGGATTGTTACCTCAGTCATTTCCAGGGACTCTTATGTCCTAGTTGGCACTCTTGATTCTTTAAATAGGGAGGTAAAACTTTAGTAAAGTGCATTTGATTTTAGCGCACTTTTTTTTTTTTTTAATCTTGCAGCACACTTATACTACACAATCAGAAACTGTATTTATCCTGCATGAAGATTTTTCCATGTGTTTCTTCAGTGCTTTGCAGCTGATTTGGACAACCCCCCATTGTTGGATATTGTATTTATTTGTTGTTGTTATCCTCTTAACATAATCTCATGTATGCGTAGGGGTAAAGGCAATAGCCTGTAATAAGTCAGGAAAAAATTTACGTCCAAATCTGGGTGATGCCACACATGGCGTTTTTGGTCAGTTTTTAGACGCATCCGTTTTAAAAACCACACGTGGTTTTTGAAAACGCATCCGTATTTTTAATTGCGCACATTTGGAAAAGCGGACAAAAATGGGTGCATTTTTAATGCATGCGTTTTTTACTATCTGAAAACGCACTAACTAAAAACTGCCCAAAAACGCCATGTGTGACATCACCCTTAGGCCGGTGCCACACGCACCGCTTTGTCTGAGTTTGAAAACGCAGACAAAGCCGCGCCTACCGGGGCAGGCCGCAGCCCGATTGCATCGGCGTTTCTATGGAACCGCCTGCAATCAGGAATGAGCCGCCGGTGTTTTGCGTTAATTTAATGCAAAACAGCGGCGGCTTGTTCCCGATCGCAGGTGTTTCCATAGTAGGTAGGCGCGGCTTTGTCTGCGTTTTCAAACGCAGACAAAGCAGTGCGCGTGGCACCGGCCTTAAGATTATTGAGAAAAACGGACTAAAAACACTGGGGCAGATTTATCAAGTGTCTGAAAATCAGAATATTTCCAGTTGCCCACGGAAACCAATCACAGCTCAGCTTTCATTTTACCAGTGCTCATGAATATTTTAAAGGGGAGCTGTGATTGGTTTCCATGGGCAACTGGAAATATTCTGACTTTCAGACACTTGATAAATCTGCCCCACTGTGTGTGGCATCACCCTCAATGTCCTTGGCAATGCTGATTTCCAGTTCACACCTCCTTAATTTCATTCAATTTCATTCTGATTTGGTTGAACATACGGACCTGGGGGGGCATTTATCTATCTGAAGTCTTGAACCATGTGTCTAGTTTTTTGAATTATTTATTTACTTTTTTGGTTTGCTTCATTAGGGTGATGCCGCACACGGCATTTTGAACCCATTTTTGGTCTGTTTTTAAGCAGTCCGTTAAACGCATGCATATTTTTAAAACACATCCGTTTTTGACAGGTTTTACCAATTAACTTCATTAAAACTGGTCAAAAACAGATGCGTTTTCAAATACGCATGCGTTTTTAAACAAACTGCTTAAAAACGGACCAAAACAGGGATCATTTGTGGCATCACCCTCACTCTGTTTATGTGGTCACACGTACTGCCTCTATTTCATTAACCCCTTAAGGACGCAGTCATTTTGTAGCTTAAGGCTCAGTCCCACACACACACACGTTGTGGTAAATTTTGGCTGATAAATTTGCATTTATTTGCCATTTTCGAAATTCAAAATCCTCACATTTTCAGGCAGATAGATTTACCACCTAAATAACTTGCCGAATAACATTTCCCATATGTCTACTTTACGTTTTCATAATTTTTGAAATGTCTGGATAATTTATTTTGTCACGCGGCCTACAAATCGAATAGCGATTTTCCGTATTTTCAGAATTGACTATTTTGTGGATAAATACTGCTTGAAATTAAATTTTACATATTTAGCATTAAAACCCCCCTATATAATCAACCCATTTTCAAATCTGCACCCATCAAACTATCAGAAACAGCTTTTACAAACATAGTTAACCCCTTGAGATCTTCATTCATCGTTCATTTAGCCCTAAAATTTACACATTTCCAAAAGATAAAAAGAGAAAACCCACCATACAATTTGTTATGTTATGAGTGCAGAGACCCCCCCCACATGTGGTCGTTACTTGTGTTATGGGGGCACAGCGAGGCGCAGAAGGGAAGAAGCCCCCTGCAGCTGCTAGGATTTTAGTTTCCTCATTGGCACCTTTTGAAGGCTATAAAATTTTCGCTTTTTCGTTATAGGGGCCATGTGACGGCATTTTTTTTGCAGGATGAGATGTTTTTTCCAGTTTTACCATTTTGGGGTTGTTATCCCCTATTGTTGAAAATTTAGGAACTTTTTTTTTTTTTTGAATCACGAGTAGAAAAGCATCAATACTGTACTGGATTTTTAATTTTTTTTTTTTTTTTTTCGTGTTCGTAGCTGTGTTAATATGGATGAGGCGGCTGTATGTAGCTGTGTTACTGGGGGTGAGGCGGCTGTATGTAGCTGTGTTACTGGGGATGAGGCGGCTGTATGTAGCTGTGTTACTACGGATGAGGCAGCTGTATGTAGCTGTGTTAATATGGATGAGGCGGCTGTATGTAGCAGTGTTACTGGGGATGAGGCGGCTATGTGTAGTTGTGTTACTTGGGGTGAGGCTGCTGTATGGAGCTGTGTTACTGGGGTTGAGGCGGCT